>JAOTAY010020316.1:0-12889 GCA_025629805.1 Erythroxylum baracoense
TTTTATTAAAGAAATATCTTAGGTGGACATGTAGGCAAGTGACATGTGTCACTTGCCACATGTCACACTCTCATTGGCTCTCTTCATTTTCTTCCCAATTCAATTCCAATTTTTCTCCAAAATTACAATGGCTCAATTCTAAAAATTCCTAATTTCATGTGTCTAAGTTTCCAGTGCCATTGGACAGTCAATTTTACTACCGGTAAACCCCTATTCTGTCACTTGACAGTTTTCTGAGTCCAAAAATGACCCCGAAAAATTCCCAAAAAATTTCTAAAATTCTCTAAAAATTAGAAAACCCCAATAACCCTCTCCAATACAATTTTTTACACACACTAAGCCTATTTTTCAAAATTCACATTTATTCACAATTATACCGGGAAAATGTCATGGATGCATGTACAGTCATTTACATATACAAAAATTCACTATTTGCTATTCATGTGCATAAATGAATGCATGAATATAGCAAAACACTTTAAACATTCCCAACCCGTTCTAAAATTACTAAATTACCCTTCCCATAGGTGAGGGGATGTTACAGAATGTATCCCAAGCTTCTTTAGGGTTTTGATATCTCTAATGTGTTCTAGCATATCCTTTTCAACAGTTTTTTTCAACACAAAAATTGATTTGCATGCGTTAATCTTCCATTTCCATAATGCACCAATTGCATCTTTTGCATCTAGTTGGGTAACATTAGTTATGTTAATAGCCTACCACAAGTCTTGACCTTGCATGTATGACATCACACATGTAGACTAAGAATTATAGTTTTGATTTTTAAGCTTTTTTATTTCACTTAGGACTTGAAGATTACCCATCTTGCCAGAAGAGAGTTCTCACGACATTGGTATAGGACTACCACGATTAACCTGCTTTGATACCATATTGTTGAACACAACAGTTGATACATTCTTTATAGACTTTTAGAAGGCAAAAAATGAACACTAAATGCTCAAAAAAATTGTACACGTGGAATATGAAAGAAAAAAGACCACTGATGGAAGTATATTGACACAATCGAAACAAATATATTTTGAATTGAAAAATCTCCTAAACCGTAGAATGCAAATGCCTTTTTATAAGTTAAGAGGAAAGGATATATCGCTAACTTTCTCCCATAAACACATGACTTAACTAAATACTAAAAAATAGAATAAACAAAATAATTTTGTACTAAACAATTTAAAGCTGAAAAATATCAACAAAATTTGTGAGAATCAACTTAAACATAGACATTGTAACAACCTAACAAGTAGCTAAAAATTTAGTCAAATAGGTTGGTGTAACACTTCAACAAAACCAATCAGTTTAGATGCTGAAGCGATAACAACATTTCATATGTTGAAATCTATTTTATCATATGTGTCAATATTAACCTTGCTAGACTTGAAAAATTTTATAGTTAAAGTTGACGTTAGTGGGGAAGGTATAGGTGTGGTGTTGATGTAAGAAGAACATTCCATAGAGAATAAGAGTAACGTGTTGTCAAACATGTATAAGCACGTCTTAGTTTATGAGAAAGATTTCTTTGCATTGGCTATGACTATCAAAACTTGTATCACTATTTGATGTGGCTTCGTTTAGAGTTTAGGCTGATCATTCAAGTTTACACTACTTATTAAAACAAAAAATTACAACTTCAATCTAACAAACTTTGTTACACAAGTTATTAGGCTTTAATTTTGATAACAAGTATTAAAAGGGCATATATAATTCAATTGCATATACCTTATCAAGATGGCAAGTTTTGAGCTATTTAGTTTAATCCTCTCTATTTTGTGTAAACAAACTTATCTAAAAGATAGCAAAGATAGTTATACAAGTGATGAAGCTATTTAGGAAATTATAATGCAATTGTAATTAGGGGATAAAAAGAATTCTACTTACAATTGGTTGCATATGGTGTTATAATAGAAGGAACTTCTTATAGTTGGCAATCTAATAACCTTAAACATGTAAATCATATCATTATTCCATAATATAGCAATAAATGGACACTGAGAGTTTATTGGTACATACAAGAAGCTCTAGCTAAATTTTTCCAGTGAGAGATGCAAAGAGGTGTTTGTGAATTTATTTGGGGTTATGAAATCTGTCAATGTATTAAATATGAGACTATCACTTCACCTAGATTATTTCAACCATTATCAATTTCAGATCAATTGAAATTCAAAATTAGCTTGAATTTTATCAATGATTACCAAAATTTGATAGTTATTTGGTCATTTTATTGGTGATTGATTATCTAAGCAAATAAGCTCACTTCACACTGCCAAGTCATTCTTACTTCGCCTCTAAGGTTGCTCACATTTTTATCCATAATGTGTCTAAACTACATGGCATGAAAAAATAATTACAAGTGGCAGAGACGTTCTATTCATAAGTACTTTTTATTCATAAGTACTTTTTGGTATGAAGTACTTATGAATACAGCGTAGATCGCTTAACATTCTTATATAGAGGTTTTAAATAACATGGTGAAACATACTTATGGTCTGTGTCTTGTTAACAACGTTTTAAAAATTGAACTGAAAGTTAAATTGGTATGATAAGATATTTAAGATTTAAAATGTTCAACCAGTGTTAAACTATCATAAAACTAGTTAAAGATTGAATAAAATTGAAGAATTTAAAATATGATTGAAGGAGATCGTCCTCACCTATCCAAGAATTTGAAATTTAATTAACAAAGGAGACTATTAAATGAAAATTAAATTATTTATTTGGTTTATAAAAACCAATTAGTTGATGAAAACCATTCAATTAATTAATAAAATAATTGATTTTACCATTAAGGATTATTAAAGTGAGTCGAACCAAAAAGTTGAAAACTCAACTGGAAAGTTGATCGCTTCAAGGATTTTCACGGTTGAATTGATCAAACCGGATCATTTTTTAATCATTAATGGGTGGTGTCCTTAACTGAATGGTGGTATAATACCACTTTTCATTTATCAAATTTCATCTCTCTGTTCGAAGTTGTATATGGATACACACCTCCTTTATATGTTCCATAATTGGCTAATGATTCTAAAGTTATATTAGTTTATTAATTGATGAAAGATCATAAGGTTATTGTTCGCTTATTGAAATTTCACATAGAATGTGCCCAACATAGAATAAAGCAGGTGGCAGATCAACATCGAACAAAGCGTGTTTTTAAAACTAGGGATTATCTTTATGTTAAACTTTTCATAATCTCTTAACATTATTTTTTGGTCTTTTCTAGGTTTTGACAAAGGTGGGTAAGGTCACATATTGATTAACATTACCAGAGGATGCCCACATTTATCCATCATTTCATGAATCACAATTGAAGAAGTATGTGGCTAACAATTTTTTTGTGGGTTCTAGAATTCTAGTTTTATGTTCCTTTAGCTATTTCTATTGTAGTTACCATTGAGATCACTGATTGGTGAATCATTGCAGTTAAATAGCTATTCAAATCTTAGTTAGGTGGTTTAATGAGGATGGGCATGATATCTCCTGGGAATATTGTTAAGATACTTAATGGATATAATGAAACAAAAGAAAGTGAATGTTATTGATAGCAAAATTAAAGGTGTTATAGTACCAATAGTAGCATTTGAGAGGATATCTCTCACCTAGCTTCACCAAAATGTAAAATTCTATAGATAGTTATAACTTGTACCTCCTATGTAATCACCATATCATGTCATCTTTCTAGAATCAAACAACATATTCTCACTATAAACCACAACGCACTCTAAACAAGACCACACAAAATAGAAGAAATTGTTAAAATCAGTCTACGCCTAGTTCTTTATCTTGATTAAGCCTTCTTGAGCTGCTTTTATTCCTCCTTCTATAAACATATTTAACTGGAGGCTTATCACTACCACCCCCTTTGAATTTCACCTTGTCTTCAAGATGGAACTCAAGGAATTGTTCATTAATTAACTCCATTTATTCCCAAGTAGCTTCAAATTTTAGTAGACTCTTCCATTTAACGAGCAACTATGTTTCTCCATTACAGTTTTGATTTTTAAAAACATATTATGGTTCCAGTTCCCACTTTGTATCAGCGTTCAGAGCTATTAAAAGGGGTTGTATAAGGATAGAATCCACAATTGGCTTTTTAAGGTAGGAATTAGGAAAAATGAAAAACTAGATGAGTAGAGGTAAAATCTGGAAGTTTCAATTATAAGCCACCTTACCAATTTCTAAAAAATTGGGTCATCTTGAAGCCAATTTCTCATTCACCTTTTTATCCCATGTTTTATGTCAATATGGTCGAATTTTAAGATATACATATTCCATTACTTCAAAATTAACCTCCCTCATGTGTTGGTCATTCAACTTCATATTATTTTAAGCCAATATGAGTTGCTATTTAATTTTTGTAAAAACAACATCTCTTTTTTTGAAGCATTTTCTCCAAAGTAGAGATAGTTATGTCACTATATCCATATTTGATCAAAGAAGGAGGATCCCTCCTATATACGATCTTAAATAGGGTGCATTTCGTGGTTATGTGATATGAAGTATTAAACTAATATTCTGTCCAAGGCAGCTAAGCGTACCACTCCCTTGGTTTGTTACTTGTGAAGCATTAAAGATATGCCTCCAGGTATCGATTGATAACCTCACTTTGCCATCGATTTGAGTGTGATAGGCAATATTTCTATTCTTAAATTTCTATTGTGATCTAAAGAGTTCTGACTAGAAATTGCTCATAAGCACCTTATCACAATCTGAGATGATGGAGCGAGGGAACCATGGAGCTTCACTACATGAAACAGAAATTCCTTAATCACTTTCTTTGTAGTATAAGGGTGCTTAAGGGGGGATAAAGTGGCAATATTTACTTAGCTTATCCACTAATATAAAAATGGAATTGTAACCATAAGATTTGGGTAACCCCTTCATAAAGTCTATAATAAGATCTTCTTAAACTACTTTCAGCACCATAGTAGGCTGTAATAATCTTAATAGAGTCAATGTATCATACGTTCATACTTGTTCAACTGGAACACATGGCATTCTCGAACAAATAGGATGATATCATTCTTCATCCCCTCCTAAAACAATTCATTGAATATCCTATTGTAGATATTAAGAAACCCACCATGTCCCCCCATTGACATACAATTAATTTAGCACTCCACTCCCATTAGACATCTGTGCCCGTACATCCATCAGACATTCAAGCACATGCCCGATGGAAGCAGTGCTCTAGAGCAATCACATCACTTATCTCAAGGCATTATAAATTAAAACATAAATATCATGATATCTAAAAACCCGATTCCTCATTTTCTTTTCATAAAACCAAATATACATTGTAACATTAGATACATCATCCCTATATACATTATCAAAGACCTATTAGAGTCTACAGCTCTGTTTAAAATATGCTACATGCTACATAAATGAGGAACTATACAAAATTCTATCTAAATCTTTCAGTCTCAGCTGACCGACCTTTGAGCCATTTCTTCTATCGAAAAGTAGTACTAGATCTCTTCTAAGTTGTCTTATAAGCTAAGTCCGCTCTCTCATACTTGAAAAGTCAACGTTACAATTTTGATGAGTTTTGCGAACTCTGTAAGCTACCCATCATCGATGGCTCACTTATAACACATAACACATACAGTTCATGTTTCTAGTTCACAAACAATTCATGTCATCATATAATGCACATCTTTCACCAATTATCAAATAGCATCACATATCACCTTAATAACTTATTTTCCTTTTTCATTCATAATGGTTCATATAATTCAATTCAATCATTCATATAATGCATATTAAATTTTATGTGTAATGTTTATGAGACTCACATTTATTTATTATTTTATTGTAACCGAGTGTCTTTTTCACTGTCCTGTATCCATTGCGGATACCGAGCTCATTAATAACTGTCCCTTATCAATTGGAGATACATGGCTCATTATATATAGTGAGCCAGAGGCTCTTATCACATTCTGAACTTTAAGCTCTTTTTCACTAGCAACTCTGATTACAACTGCCTTTATATTATCATGCATTTATGTAGTGAAATGCATCATATGTATTCAATCATTCACTTGTGCTCAATTTTTTGCATTCACATTCACATTCACCATCGGACCTTGATCTGGCATTCAACAATTAAGTTGAGTATCACATATGCTGTCAAATTCACATACAATGAGCATTTCCAATATATTATTTATGCATGCCTCGGACATTCAATGTCTGGAATCAACACGTTCACATCACATAATAATTCAATTTTGAATTTAAACAAAACAATAAATCAATGTGAGACCATCTAGGTTACTCACAGTATGCTCTAGATAGATATTGCCTTGACATCCCAGTAATGTCTGGATGCAGTCGCTCTAATTGCTCTTCTATGTCATGCAACACATACACATTTACACATTACTAATTTGCACAATCACATTAATACTCAATCATACACAAATTTATATGTGTTATATATAATGTATGCTCGATGACAATCTCGGGTATGCATAACCTTAATCGTGTGTCTCAATCATTCAAACATTGTTATTTGTATACGTCTAGCTTACTATTAGTTTATACCTCGAGTACATTTCATTATTCTTAATTTCCTCAAACAATAATTTACCAAGGTTGTTCTAGCATTATAAGATCACATAATATCTAACTTATAATTCACCTTTACTTAATACACATCATTCATCTTATTTGAATCACATTAGCCTTCATAGGATCACTTTCATTCTTATAACATCTCCAAATTTCCAGACTTGAATGCTTGATACATAACAATTCACTCTTAAATTATATCCTCAATCATCACCCTAAACATATCGCTCATTTAATCATTTATTTCATCATTAAACTATGTCCATTTCAGCTTAATCCAAGCATAAATGCATCATTAAAAAGTACCTAACCATTTGTTGTTTCAACCATCACATAAAAGATAACATCTCACATTTCAGCCATTCCCACAATCGTGGAGGCCATCCCACGATCCCACGATGGTGGGATTCATCAACAAAACACATTTTTGCCTTCCTTTCAATTCCCACGATCGTGGGTTTTATTATCCGAAAATTTCCAACTCTTTTCTTCATGATTTCCAGATTTTAAACTATCATATGTTATAACCAAACCATCTTATGCTACATTAATCATTTCTTCTTCCTTTCCCCTTCATTCTCACCTCATCTCTATCTCAATATCATTCATAAACAAATCATAGTCTATGTTTGATCATAAACACAAAAATAGAATATCAATGTACATATAAATTCATAAATTTTTCTACACACATTTAACTCCATTATCATATTCACTTTATTTCTAAACTTTCATCCTAGTTCTTCTCATTTCAAGATGCTACATTATTCTTTTATTTAGCCTCAAAGCTCAATTTATATCCTCACAAACAACTTATAACTTATGGCTTTCATAAATCCAAAACATATCAACTTATGGCTTTCATATATCCAAAACATATCATTCTTTCTTCAAAATTTCTACACTCTTTCTATACACAAAAATTAGGTCATATACTCATCTCTTTATTACCATTTAATCTATCAATCCTCCCTTAAAACAACTCATGAATGCCATTAATACATTAAAATAGAACATACACCTATTTATTTCAACATCAACGTTACACATATTTCAACTCCTTTATCATGATCATTTACCACTAAACTATCATCATATATGCTTCATTTAACAAAGCCATGAAGATTAATAATAATAAACTTACTTGTTTAACTTCAAGATCTTCAAATCACAACTTAACCCTGGCTTCTATGAATCACATGATCTTCATCATTCAAGAAGAAATAGGTTGGGTTCTTCAATAACTAGATGAAAACAATGAAATATGTGGAGTGGCAAGGTTAAGGATGATGAAAAAGCTCAATGTTGAAGGTTGGATTGAGAGTTTCGTGAGATGGAGAGATGAAAATGAAGAGAGCACAAAGCAAAAGAAGAAAATGAAAGATAGTCTTCTAGTATAAGTGTATATCATGAGATAGGTGGGTTAAAACATGGAAATGCTAATTGGATATTTACTTAATCTACCACATGATTTTTAATATTCGGTCCACTTGTCCCCAAATTTCTAAACCACTTGTCAGTAAATCCTAATGCCACTTGTCAATTATTTTTACACCCTTGTCTCACTTATTTCTACTGCCATTTGTCAGTTGTCTTGCCACTTAGTATTTTTTTCTAGTCCAAAAATACCCAAAATCTCAAAATTTTTCTAAATCTTTACCAAAAATTCTAAATCAATACTTATACACACCAATTCAATTTTCAAGGCATATAATCTACAATTCACATCATAATCACATTAAAAATTAATTATACCCGAAAAATGTCAAATGAGTGCATGAAACAGTCATTGTAATGTGTGCAAAAGTCAAATTCACGTGCATGTATGCTATACTATGCATGAGTATGAAATGCACTTCCTAACTTCTCAATAAGGTCTCTCACATACAATATTATAGGGTTCTAACCTTTAGCATGGGAAAACAAGATGTTACAATTAAACTCTACCCTTAGCTTCCGAACGAAGGGACATGTTTTAGGGAGGACTATCCTTCCTTTATATTAAAGTTGCCCATGGTCGAAAGACCAACCAGTTTTGGCTGTGGTCTTTTCCCTCAATGTTATAGGATTTGTTTCAACTAAGGGTTTTGGCTTACCTCTTCTTTGATTTGGTCCCAACCAATAATAAAAGGACCTGAGATAACATGTAATGCTGCCCCAACTTGCACAGTAGCCTTATTACCTTGCCTTGGTTGATACTAAATCTCAAAATCAAGTTCCATCAGTTTAGTCAGCCATCTTTGATATTCTAGTGTAATCATTCATTGTTCTAACAAGTAGAGTAAGCTCTTTTGATCTGCCTTCACCATAAAGTGCCTCCCAATTGATAGTATCTCCATTTTTGGATAGTCATTACTATAGTCATTAGCTCTCTCTCATAAACCAACTTAAACCACACTCGCCTAGTAAGTTCTTAGTTAAAAAATGCAATAGGTCACCCTTTTTGAGATAAAACAACTCTTAATCTTATTCCAGAAGCATCAATTTCCACTATAAATGTCTCCTTAAAATTGGGTAAGGCTAAAATAGGCATTGCTTTCTTGGCCTCTTTAAGTTGCAGAACTGCTTTGTTAACCTCTTTACTCTAAATGAAACCATCTTTTTCCAACAACTAAGTTAAAGGCATAGTTATTTTCTTATAATCACGAACAAACTTATGGTAATATCCTATCAATCTTAAAAAAATCCTTTAAATCCTTTTGGATTGTGGTGTTGTCCACTCATCCATTGCCTTAACTTTCTTATGGTTAGCAGTAACCCCCTTCTCAGATATGACATGCCCTAAGTACTCCAACTCATTCTCACATAACCAACACATCTTAATATTTGCTAATAACTTATGATCACAAAGAATCATTAATACCTCACGAGAAGGCAATAAGTGTTCCTCAAGAGAATAATTATAAATGAAAATATCATTAAAGAATACCCACACATACCTCCTTAACAACCCTTTAAAAATGGAATTCATAAGTGCTTGAAAGGTTATTGGGGCATTAGTGAGCATGAATGGGATGATGAGGAACTCATACTGGCCCTTATTAGTACTGAATGATTTCTTATACACATCTAGTGGCTAAATTGTTTTTTAATTGTAGTCTGAGTTAAGATCAAGCTTGGTGAAAATTCTAGCTCCATATAGTTCATTCAAGAGGTTATCGACATTTAGAATAAGAAACTGATCACGCACTATGGCTTTGTTAAGTGTTTCATAATCTGCACAAAACTGCCAACTCCCATCTTTTCTCTCACGAGAAACAACAGGCTAGAGAAGGGACTATTGTTGGGTCTAATAATCCCAGTTATGAGCATCTTTACCACTAACTTTTCAATCTCGCTTTTCTAAATATGAGGGTACTTATAAGGCCTCACATTGACTAGTTCTGTCCTTTCATTAGCACTATCGTATAATCATAGCCACAACTTGGTGGCAACTTAGTATGACTCCTAAACACATCTTTGAATTTTGATATCAATCGCCATAACTCAATTATCTCAACTTGTCCCTCCACCAATTTAGTTATTACAATATGACACAACTCCACCAATATTCCCTCCTTCTCCTATTGGATTGTTTTTACCAATTTTCATCGAAACCATAGCCTTGCTCAAACTTAGATCCCCTTGCAAGATCATTTATTTCCCCCTAATATCAAATGTTATAGTTAACCTTTTCCAATCATTTTGTATGAATCCCAAAGTGGATAGCCATTTAAGTCCAAGAATCAAATTATAGCTGCCTAATTACAAGCGTAGGAATTCTCTAATGAACATGAGCCCTTGCATCTTAAGTACCACCCCTTTACAAACCCCCTTCCCTTTTGAACATTTTCCTAAACCCCACAACCAGCTCATAGTTGGGTATTTTAAATACTAGAATCGACAACTTCTTAATCAATTCTAACACGATGAAGTTGCGGTTGGCTCCATAATCAATTAGCACCATTACCTCTATGCCTTCCATTTTGCCTCGAAGTCTCATGGTTCTAGGTTCCGTCAAACCCATCACTGAATTATGTAATAGCTCCACTCCCTCAATCCCTACTTCACTCTCTGACATCTCTTTGAAGATCTTGCTCTCCAATTTTGTTCCATCTCTTTCATCGACCAATAACATATAGAGTTCTTTTTTTTAACAGTGATGACTGAAATGTCATTTCTCATCACAACAGTAGCTCAATTCTTTTTCTCATCTGGGTTGAGCTTCTGAAGCAAAGAGACATTTAAATTGTTTAATATCAACAACATTAGGGCTAAGATTTGGGTTGGATATAGGGTTTGTAAGCTAGCTGGTAGATATGTTTTGAGTTTCGATAGTGAACATTGGGTTTGGATAATTTTGGTTTGAAGGCGTGTTATTAGGTGTAAGTTGATTAAAGGTTTTAGAGGGAGTCCATAGGATGGTATCATTGTCAACTTTGGTTTATTAAAGGGGGTTCTTTTGAGTATTTTAGGTTATTGGGTTGGTTTAGCACAAATAGTTTGGCCCTTACCCTTTCATTTAGCCTATTAGCAAAGACATATGTCAAGATCTCTTCCTTTTATCTTTTCCACTGCCATTGCTAAAAACTCGAATTGAGCTCGGTATTCTGCAACTACTCCTTCTTAATGGATGACAAAAAGTCTGTGAAGTAAGGTTCCCTCTTGTATCCCAACAAATTGACAGAGCAGTTAGGTTTAACTCCTGCCAAAAAGAAAATGGTTTCTCTCTTTCTTCAATCCTTAAACATACTTGGGCTTCTCCCTTAAATCAAATTCCCGCAATCTCCTACTTCTCCTCCGTCAAGCAATTAAAGGCAAAATACTACTTCGTCTTGAAGATCCACGCATCAGGGCCCGTCCCCATTAAAAAGGGCAACTGTAACTTCTGAGGATGCTTAACTCGGTCTATTACCTTTTCTAAAACTAGAGGATTTCAGCGATTGTATTCGTCGTTGGGCTCACTTTGGATCTGGCACAATAGGATTATACTTGATTGGCTCCCAAAGAGTGACTCTTTATGAGCATGCGAAAGCTTTCTTGCATCCTCTGTAATTACCTTGCAAGTCAACTTTATAAAATCAAACAATATATTCCTAGTACAGACCACAACACACTTTAAACAAGACCACACAAATAGAAGCAATTGTTAAAATCAGTCGAAGTCCACTTCTTCATCCTGATTGAATCTCCTAGAGATGCTCTTCTTCCTCCTTCTATAAACATATTTAACTAGAAGCTTATCAAATATTTGGCGGACAAGATTATCAACGAGGGCGGTAGTACTATTACGAAAGAAAGATAAGGAGATAATGTGTAAATTAGTGCTGAGAAAAGACTTCGCTTAGTGGGCTGATGAAGTCAAGGAATGCAAAGGACATGTCGAAAAGGTAAGAAAAGATGAAGAAAGGGAGCACCTGTCATGATTATAAGCTGGAGCTGTTGGGAATTCAGACCTCCGAAACCCACACCCAAGAATATTTCATAGACAAAAATATCAAAAAATAGAGAAATAAAAATAACATAAGAGAATTTACGCGGAAACTCCCACATCGGAGAAAAAACCACAGGCACTGAGAAGAAAATCTACTATATGAAAAATTCTTACAATCACACAAAATTTCCTCTCACCCAATACCCCAATAGCCCAATACACCTACAAAGAAATTCCCAAAACAAATCCTTGAACTCTCGCCTCAAAAGAGGAATTTAACTAGAGTCAAATTTGTTATATAAATCTTTGACTTTGTATTAGTGTACTAACCAAGGAGATAACACCCTCCTTATATAGGCAAGAGCTTTGCTTCAATTATTTTCCCTAACCAATATGGGACAAACAAAGGAGCCAAAACTCAACAATCTCCACCTTGGCGACTTTGGTTGATCCCACAACCATACTCCATCTCAATGAAGATCTCCTGAAAATAACATAACTCTCAATGTAAAGAATTATTATGCTTCACAGCATCATGCTCCACCATAAAAGCATACCCACTTAGAATAAATCAATTCCAAGCCTTTCGCTTCAGCACATGTCGAAAATAATCTTACTGAAAAAATTATGATGCAACTCCCATGTTTGGTTTTCCTGGAAGTTCATCAGCCTTTGACATAAATTCTACCATACACCTTGTATTAATGCCAAACCAATGCGCGGATGAAAACTTGTGGACCCGCTAACAGTAACACATTCTCTATCATGACAACTTTGGGATTAGCGGCATGTCATGAGGATGTACATGCCCCCTTTTAGAGAGCAAAATCATCATCCATGGAGACAATGTTAGCGACATTGTCAGTCTCTCCATTAACTGACCCAGAG
>JAOTAY010020317.1:0-12888 GCA_025629805.1 Erythroxylum baracoense
ACTATTCACGTGCATATATGAATGCATGAACATAGCTAAACAATTTTAAACACTCCTAACCCGTTCCAAATTACTATGTTTCCCTTCCCATCGGTGATGGGATGTTACAGAAATAGTTGGGGCATGATAGTGGAGGGTACAAAACAGTTTATTTTATGTCGAAAATTGAAGGCTCTTAAATTTCCTTTGAAATTGCTTAATACTGAAGCATATGAACATATTTCGGCCAAGGGCAAAAGGGCAACAGAGGATTTCCAATGAGCTTACAAACTGTCCTTGAGTAGACTTGAGGACAATGTCTTACATCAAGAAGTAGTGGCAAAGAGATAGAAAGCTGCATTTCTATTAGATGCGGAGCGCAATTTTTTTTAGCAAAAAGTGAAGTGCACACATCTCCTTGAAGCTGATAAAAGTACTAAGAATTTTCATGCAATGGTAAGAAAAAGAGAGCTAGTCAATGCAATTCCGTATCTTATAAAAGCAGATGGATCTCGGACATGTTCTATGGAGGAAGTTGTAATTGAGCTTATCCGGTATTATCAAGGGTTACTTAGATCTTCTACCTCTGTTCAATGCCCTGACCAAGCGGTGTTAACTTATGGACCCCATTTAACTGAAGAGGCTCAAGCAGGTTCGGTGGCTCCCATTCGGAAGGAGGAGATAAAATTGGCGCTGTGGGATATTGGCAATGATAAAGCACCTGGACCAGATGGATACTCCTCAACCTTCTTTAAATCTTAATGGACGATGGTTGGGCCAGACCTCTGTGATGCAGTGAATGAGTTCTTTACTTCAGGCAAATTGTTAACACAATTGAATCATACCATCCTATGCCTAATTCCGAAGAAGCAGTCAGATAGAACAGTCTCTGATTTTCGTCCTATTGCATGCATGAATGTGATTTATAAGGTGATTTCTAAGATTTTGTCCTGCCGTATAACTGCAGTTGTGGGGAATTTGGTAGATGCCGCACAAGCAGCCTTTATTCCAGGTAGATCTATACTAGATAATATCTTTTTGGCACAAGAATTAGTGAGGGGATACACCTGAAAACGAATCTCCCCAAGATGTATCATTAAAGTAGATCTCACTAAAGCTTATGACACAGTTGAGTGGTCTTTCCTGGAAGAAATGCTGAAAGGTTTGGGTTTTCCATCCCTCTTCATCCGTTGGATCATGACGTGTGTTTCCACTGCTTCCTTTTCGATTTCGGTAAATGGCTCACTTCATGGTATGTTTTGGGGTAAAAGAGGATTGCGTCAGGGGGACCCTATATCCCCAATACTTTTTCTCTTATGCCTGGAATACTTTTCCCTATTACTTAAGAAGAATACGGCTACCTCGATCTTTAATTTCCATCCCAAATGTCACAAACTGGGTATTACTCATTTTGCCTTCGCGGATGATCTTATTCTTTTTTCATGAGGTGACTATGAATCTATACATATCCTTATGACTTCATTAGCTGACTTGGGCTGTGTTGCGGGATTGAGGGTAAACCCCTCTAAATCCAACGTGTACCTAGCAGGCGTGTTTGGATGGGAGAAAGAAAGGATTCTCCAGATGGTGGAGTACCCATTAGGGGAATTCCCAATTTGACACCTAGGGATACCTTTGGCTCCTATGAAGGTATCTGTTGCTCAGTTTTCTATTCTACTTGAAACCATGGAGGCTTTCGTAAATGCTTGGAATGGGATGTCATTATCTTATGATGGTCGAGTTGAGTTGATAAACTCAGTTAATCAAGGGGTCCTCTCATTTTGGTTTTAGGCATTTCCTATTCCCACTACAATCTTGGACATATTAACTTCACGGTGTAGACTATTCTTGTGGGGAGGAAAACATTTTCGGGTCCCATGGGATAACATATGTGTCCCTAAAGAGGAGGGTGGATTGGGATTAAAAAATTATAAATTATGGAATTTGACTCTCCTTTCAAAGGTGCTATGGAATATTCATGCAAAAACTGATTCTCTTTGGGTCAGATGGATTCATGAGATTTATCTAAAGGGTACGACATTGTGGGATTGGATGCCGAATAGCCGTGATTCTGCTCTTATGAAGAAGATAGCAATGATTCGTGATATTTTGTTGGAAAAACTGGGAGGCCGTGGGCAGGTGGTCAATGTGTTACAACAGTTTTGCTTAAATGGGAACCTTTCTTCACAGAAGATATATGAATTGATTCGGACAAAACATCAAACAAGGTCGTGGATGTCATTTATTTGGAAGCAGTGTATTCCACCTTAATTCTCTATTATAGCTTGGCTTAGCGTTCTTAATAGACTGCCTACAAAAGATAATTTACTCTTTTTGGATATTGATAGAACTTGTAGTTTGTGTTAGATGGAGTTGGAATCAATAGAGTATCTTTTCTTCAAGTGTGTGTATACCAATGAAGTTTGGAGTGGTATTTGTGACTGGCTAGGTATGAATCGGCCTATGACCACTCTTCATAATGCTATCAAAAGTATTAGGCGAGATTACACAAGCGCACGTCTGCACAGTAAAGCAGCTAAACTAGCTATTATTTGAACGGTGTATGTCATCTGGAAGATCAGAAATGCAGTGTAATGGGACTCTGCTTCTTTTACAAGCTTTGATGTAATAATCAAAATTAAGCTCTTAATTTATAAGATTTTGTATAGACTATACCCTCCTGATATGATTGCTTTCTGAAATGGTTGGCTCTTTTGAGGCTTTGGGTGAACAGTTAGGGAGTGGACAATGAATAAGTGCAGGTTGGGAAGCAGCTACTGCGTGGATAATTTCAATCCCTTGAAAGCTGAAGACATGTTGCAGATCTTCAGATATTCTAGGGCTATCTTGTACCTAACCTTTGTTTGGTTGTCTTGGGGTTTGAGATGAAGGAAATGTAGTCAAGTCAGGTCCCAGGAGGGGAAACTTTCTACTGACGAGTTCACCTTGTAGGAGTGTTTGGTGTAGTTTGTAGGTGGCATACTTGAGATGGAAAATTAGTTGCTGCCTTTTAGTGTGGAGTTTTGATGATCGGATGGGGTGTTTGTGTAGGATTACAGGACTTTAAATGTAGTCTCCTTTTGTCATGGAGAGGGGGCTGTAATGGTCCTCTAATGCTACTGTCATGATGAGGAGAGATGTATTATGTTTGGAGACTTACTGTTGGCTTTACAATATGGTGGGTGCTGCTGGGAACTGAGAATACGAGCTTGGGTAGACTTAGATTTGGTGGAGGGACGGGAGGGAGGTTCTATTTATAAAGTTACAGAACTATGAGAGTTGGGTTTACTGTTCACGTATGTTGCTGGAAAAGACAAAGGGACAACAACTTTATTGCCAATCTGAATACTAAATGGGAGCAGCTTCAGGGCGATTGAGTTGGGATGAGTTCGCACTCAAAATTTCTCTTGCCTGGGGAGACTTCGCAGAGGCTGACTATGTTTTTACTAACCTTTTTTCTGTGTAGGTTGGACTGATGCTGGATGGAGCCTGGATTAGTGGTAACACTGGTGTCTCTTGCATGCCATGATCAATGTTCGCCGCTGCCGTGCAAGCCATGATCAATGGTCCCCGCCGATTTTTCCATGTTGAAGCTACTGTTCATAGTGGATGGAGGTATATAACCGCTGCAAACTAAGTGAGCTCTTGATAATAGGTGCCCTAGGAATCTTCATTTTCCTTACTGGAGTATTACCCATTGCTGGATTTACTGAGCGCCGGACTTACTATTGCTGTCCATTGTTGCAGGTCGAAGACAATATTTGCTGGTGCTTCATCGTCGGGCCTCCTGTGCATCATGGCAGCCAATATTTGTTGGAATTACTATTCACTAGAATTACTATTCAACAGCGGCAATCACTGCCGGCTGCTGAATAAACTACTACCAGTTGGAGCTTTGCCTGGTAGTACAATATTTAACTTTAGACTTTTTCATGGTTTTATATAATGTTCTTTCGGTGTTTTGGTTAAATTAGAAAAGTTATTTGACGAGCCTCATTGTAGTTATACTAGAGTACTTGGTTCACCTTTTTGGATGTACTAAGGACATGGCTGAAATTATTGTAGGCTTCGAACTCATACTTTTTGATTGTATTACAGGTCTGGGTATGCCCCTAAGGACCTTGTACATAAACATTTTGGTATAATACATTTACATTTTATCAAAAAAAAAGAACTTTAAGAGCATTAATAATATCAATGAATATAGTATACATACTAGAGTTGCTTTCATCACGCTTCATTTGAAATAATTCATATTGATGTGTTAGCATGCTTACTTTACTCTCCTTAACTTTATTTATCCCTTATGAGCAATTTCTATTGTATGCCAAAGTTGATAAGCCATTTCACACATAGAGACCCTATTAAATTCATTTCTTCTTAAAGTACAAAATAAGATGTGTATGACCTTACTATTCAAGGATACTAATCTCTTATATTGATGTTCATATTCTTCCTTTAATTTAGGTACCTTTTTTGTTATCTACAACTTTTGTAGGAATAAAGGGGTCATTAGAAATTATTTCCCATAAGCTTACACTTTTGGCTATAGAAATAATCTCATCCTAGCTTTCCATTAAAGATAATTATTGCCATTAAAGAAAGGTGGTCTACTAATGCTTTGTCCTTCTTGGTTGAATGATGATGACGATGCTCCTAAATATGCCATTATGATCTTTGGTATAGGATTTCATTAGAAATGCTAGCCTAATAGATCTACTATGATACTACTTATTAGTCCTTAATTGCACCCAGGGGGTTGTAAATTGGTTGTCTACAAAATTTAATAATTTTTTAACCATTAATAGTCAATGTAAAAAGTAAGAGAACATTGGTTAATATAAATTAATCAATCAATTGAACAATAATTTAAAGAGGTTGGGATGAGATAATTTATATAGGTTTGACAAACAACCCTTGTTTATTTCAACTCCTAATACTCTTCTTAGAATTTCACTATACTTCTTCTTTTAAGAAAAAAATAAACTTTGTATAATCTTTCAAGGTAAAGATGAAACTTTCTTACATTCTTCTTCCAAGGTGAAGAAGAACGTCAATACCACTTAGATCAACCCCTAAGTATAATTTTTAACACCCCAACAAAGTATTACAACTAAAAAGTATCTCACTTTATCACTTGATAACTCCAAAATAAAAAACTTTTTAAAATGTGTGTATAAAACATCCAAAATTATTTGATGCTAAAACCAATGAGAAAAAGAACTATGTATAGTGTTTTGGGACTCAAAATAGCCATTAGAGTGAAGAACTAGCTGTTAAACGACTATATCTGATACTAGTTGACCAATATGCATTAAAGGCTTTAGATTCAATAGCTATTGGAACACTAGTTGATCAGTAATATATTGGTCGACCAATACATCAACCAATGTTGCTATAAACTCATGGAACAATAATTTTAACAACTTTTAACCTATATTAGTTGACCACTAACCTATATAATCAATCACCCAAAAAAATATGATTTTAATAACTTCAAACGCTCAAAATCAATTTATTTAATCCAAATATAATTAAAACACTTCCAAAAAATTCCCTAAATATTATTTGAAAGATTAATTGGTTTTTACATTAAAATCAAAAGCTTTAATGTCTCTTGATGAATGTAAAGACTTATATAATGAAGACGAATAAATATGCATAGTAAGCCTTTTGGATCATCAAATTAACAAAGTGAGCTTACAAATAATAATAACCATAATGAGCCTTAATATTCTTTTGTTTTTATTTTAATCTTCATTTCATCAATTGTAAACTTCAACTTTTCTCTAACAACTTCATACATTATCTTTTTGAGTTTATGGATTCATTTTATTTTGGTATTTCTTTATATCAAAATAATAATCACATTACTAGTAATTAAGTTTTTTTATGATCAAAAAATCATTTGAACCTCCTTTGGTTCAAATTGCTTTACCAAATCATGTGTGCAAACTCTAAAAATTCATTTATGGATTAAAATAAGCTTCATGAGTTTGGTGTTAAGATCACAAAACATTTCTTCTTAATTTTGAGTTTGAGAAATCCAAGGCTAATGCATCATTATTTATTTTGAATACTAATAATTTGGTTGTCTATTTTCTTTTTTATATGGAAGATGATATAATTGCAAGAAACAATATTGAGCTTATCAACAAAGTAATCAATGCTCTAGGCAACTACTTCTATACTAAATATCTTGGTCACTTACACTTCTTCTTGGTTGTTAAGGCCATATCCAAATCTAATGGCTTATTTCTGTGTCATCATAGATATATTCGAGATTTAGTAGTTTTAACTGGTATGGATGAAGCAAAAGGAATTCAAACACCATTTTCCCCTAATGCCAAACTCCTTAAAGATGGCTCTCTCTTTACTAATGCCACTCGATATCTTTAAGTGTTTAATGCAATCTAGTACTTGTCTCTCATTAGTCCATATATTTCAATTACAATTAACAAATTTACTCAATTCATGCTTCAACCCAATAAGTAGCATTGGACAATTATTAAATGGGTCATTCATTATATCAAGTACATAATTCATTATGGTCTTTTAATAAAGCAATCTAGTTCTCCTACTCTTATTATGTGTATGCAAATGTTGACGGGACAAGTGGTTGAGACTATTGTCCCATTCAACTCTACCTTCATTATATTTTTAAGTGGCAATCCCATCTCCTAGAGTATATGAAAGTAATGATTTATGTCTTACTTTTCTAACAAGGCATAATTTTATATTATTACAACTATCACAATTGAACTTGCTTGGCTACATTTATTGATTGTAGAACTTGAAATTTCCTTAAGTAAAATTCTTGTCATATATCATGACAATGTTGGTGCCACATATCTAAGTACCAATATGGTTTTTCATTCTCATATAAAACATGTTGCACTATTCATTCATTTTGTTAGATACATATGGAAAAAAATCTTGTTCAAGTCATTCATGTTTGTCCCATAGATCAACTTGTTAATGTCTTAACTAATCCACTTTCTCTCCATTAATTTAATTATCCTGTGACCATAGAATCTCTAATGGAGAATCCATATTATGAGGGTGTAATAGAAATCAACTATTAATAGCAAACAAGAATAATAAAATCGAGTCAAATAATTCAAGACTTGATTATATGAAACTTATCTACCTAATTTCATGCTCCAAACATCCAAACAATAATAATGTAAATTATGAGTTATATACCAATTATCCCATTCTTATAATGTCTTATATTATTGTATATAAAGTCTACCTATGTATAAAGTAAATCATTAAAAAAATACATAAGAATTTATTTTCTTTCTCAGATTTCTTAATTCTTTTTTAATTGTTAGCAAAAGAGATATAATTTTATGCATATTAATTTTTTCAATTCTTTATATGCACATGCACTTTATAGACATAACTATTATTGGTGTAGCCATATTCTATGGATGTTTATTTGTTTAATTATACCAAATCTAGTCTCTAGAAGTGTTAGCTATCTTTATAGATTTAAAAGGAATAAAGTTGTAGGTGATTATGATTGGTATAAAATATTATCCTTTTAATGTTTAAAGATAAGTTTGAGAGAAAAAAGTTGTATGGGGCAAAATCACATGATTATAAAAGATTTTTAGATTCCAAATAACTTTCATTAACCACATTTTTATTAACTTTGATTTCTATAATTTGTTTAGGAGTAGTATTGGTATATGTGTGTGTGTGTGTGTGTATCAATTTATACTCAACTCTAGAAGTTAGAGAGAGAAGCATAATGAGAGAGATTTAAGAAAAGATAAAAGAGCTAGAGTTGTAGTTATCTTATGAGATGTTTTTGAGTAAGAGAGCTCGAATCCTTTATCGTTTTTATCTTGCCATTTTAATTATGTGGATTTCATTGTTGATTTGTCCCATGATTTTTTACCTCTATACTAGAGACTTTTCCATGTTAAAATATAGTGTTCATTATATTTTAATCATCTTTTTATGTAAGTAGTTTGCTATTAGTGACTGAACTTGAAGATCTTATAAAAATTATTACTTGTAGCCCCAATAAGTGGTATCACATCCTTAGGTATAAAGAGTGGTAATAACTCTAGGCTTAAGTTGACATCGACCAATAAGTTGATATAAAGACCTATGATAGAAGATCTCCTATATTATAAGGATCTCTACAATCTAATCAATGTGGAAAAAAGTATAAAAAACGATATCCTATTTAAGCCGGAGAAGATGACAAATAAAGAGTGGGAGAAGACGAAGCGAAAGTCATTGGGAACTATTAGACAGTAGATTAATATTAGTATATTCAACCATGGATCCTATGAAATAGATCCTTTTAAGCTATGGGAGAAGTTGGAGTGTCTTTATGAGAGGAAGATTATTTACAACAAGGTCTCTTTGATTAAAATGACTGTAAACGTAAAGTTAAATGCTAGAAAATTGGATTTGGAGCATCTTAGCAATTTCCAATTCATCGTCAACAAGTTGACCACTATAAAGATTGCCATCATTGATGAATTACAAGCATTGTTCCTATTAATTTCTTTATTGAATATTTGGGAAACATTGGTTGTGGCTGTCAATAAATTCTCTCTACATGGTGTATTATCTTTAGATGTAATCAAAGAGAGCATGTTTAATGACGAGACTAGGTAGAAGGGGATTAATATATAGGCTTTTCTAGGAGAAAATAGAGGAAGAGCAAGAGTAGAGGCCCCAAAGCAAGTCGAATTCGAAAGCTGGCAAGGAGACTAGAAAGTGTCATTACTGCATTAAAGCAGGTCACATAAAAAAGTTCTACTACAAATGAAAAAGAGACTAGAAGAAGCAAGAAAATTAGAAGGATGGAGACGAAAACAATACTACATTAATGACATCAAGTACATATGATGAAGTATCATTGATTTGTGTGACAAGTGAGTGTCTCAACATTAGTTACTCAGATTCAAAGTGGTTGTTGATATGGGGACTTCTTATCATTATTTCCAAGGAGAAAGTACTTCAGCAACTATAGGAGTGATGATTTTGGAAGCTTGAAGATGGGTAATTATAGATCTGCTAGCATTGTTGGCATGAGAGACATTTGAGTTCAAATCGATATTGGGTGCACGTCAACCTCAAAAAGTATATGACACATTTTAGACTTATCGCTCAATTTATTGTCCGTGAATGTGCTTGACTAAGAGAGATACCAATACCATTTGAGATATATTACACCTTGTCTAAAGGGTATGTGCTGGAGAATTACATGCTGTTTAAGAAACTACTTCACTGGATTTATGGCACTAAAGATTGGGACACGTTAGGGAGAAGGGATTAAGTTGACAGCTATAAGACCATATATCTATATAAAGATTATGATTTCTCTCAACCCATGTGATCACTACTTGGCTCAAAAGGAACATCATACTTTATTTAATAAAATGTCTACCAAATGGAAGGTAAAGTTGGAGCTGGTGCACTTTGAAGTGTGTGGTCCCATCGGGGTAGAGTCATTGGGAGGTAACAAATATTTTGTTACATTTATCAATGATGCTACAAACAATACTTGGATATTTATACTTAAAATAAAAAAACATGTATATAACCTTTCATATATCTCATACCATAGTTGAAAGGGAGACAAAAAGGAAGCTGAAGTGTCTTTGAACCAATAATGGAGGAGAATACCCCTCTAATGAGGTAGAAGAGTTGTGTAAGAAATGGAATAAGACATGAAAAGACAAAACCTGGTACCCCACAGCAAAGTGGTTTTACCGAGAGGATGATTAGAACCATTACGGTGAAGGTTTGATGTATGCTCTAAATGTCAACTTATCAAAGTCCTTTTAGGGTGAGGTGGTCAAAACTGCAGTGTATGTGATCTATAAAACTCCTTTAATCCCTTTAGATCTTGACATCTCCCAAGAAAGCATGGAAATGGAAGAATCTAACTTACTCGCATATAAGGGGGTTTGGATGCAAAGCCTTTAAAAATATGCCAATGGAGTAAAGATTGAAGTTGAATTTAAAGAGTACTCCTTTTTTGTTGGATATGGGAACGAGGAGTCAGGCTATAGGCTCTATAACCCAAAAAAGTGGAAGGTTATTAGAAGCAGGGGCATAATCTTCTAAAAGTATGAGATGGGTGCAGATTACATCAAATAAGACAATAACACTTTTTGGCAATTTATCATTTGGCACTGAATATCCTTCTACCTTATTCCTACTTTTGTTGGTTAACTTATGAGTGAAGAAAGCAAACATAAGCTAGCATAGGATGCCAATGATCAGGGGTAATATAATGGTGATGAATCACATAAGACACATCTTGGGGATGATGTAAAAGAGATATATGAGCATCAAGAGCAAGGGGAGCAACTTGCTCAAGTGTTAGAAGATGTCCAAATTTGAAGGTATACTAGAGTGAAGGGAACTTTAATGAATATCTCCTAGTCACTATTGAGGGGAAGCCATAGAAATTCCAACAAGTACGATCACTCAAAAGCAAAGAATCTTGGCTTAAGGCAGTGCTAGAGAAGATGAAATCTTTGAAGAAGAATGAGACTTATGAATTAGAAAAGCTTCCTCAAAGGAAGAAGGCTTTGGAGAATACATGGGTGTTTAAAATAAAGAAAAATGGTGACAAACTAGTGAAGCATAAGGCAAGACTAGCGGTGAAGGGTTACAATTAAAAGAAGGGTATTAGTTTTAATGAGATTTTCTCATAATAATTAAGATGACGTCGTTACACACGGTATTAGGACTAATTGCTAGTTTAGATCTTAAACTTAAACAACTTGATGTAAAAATTGCTTTCTTATATGGTGATTAAGATAAAGAGATTTATAGAGAAACCAGAAGGGTTCAAAGTCAAAAGAAAAGAGGACATAACATGCAAGTTGAAGAAAAGTCTTTAAAGGATCAAACAGGCACCAATGTAGTTGCACAAGAAGTTCAATTCTTTTATGACGAGTAATGGGTATAAGCAAATGTTAGATGATTCTTGTATGCATTTAAAAAAATTTCCTGGTGGTAATTTCATCATCCTTATTTTGTGTCAAATGATATATTAATAGTTGGATCAAACACTGGCATGATTTACAAGTTGAAGGAGGTCTTGTCCAAGGTCTATGACATGAAAGATTTAGGTCCTACAAAACAATTTTTGGGCATGGAGATCACTTGTGATAGGAAGGCTGAAAATCCATAGTTGTCATAAGAGAAATATATTGAATAAGTGCTTGAGAGGTTCAATATAAAGCATGTCAAGCCAGTAAGTATACCTTTAGTGGGTCATTTTAAGTTGAGCAAGAAAGCTTGTCCTACCACCAAAAAGGAGAAAGAGTGTATGTCCTCTATTTTGTACTCTTTAGCTGTAGATTAATTGACGTATGTCAGAGAGTGCACTAGAATAGACATTGCACACCCTGTTGGATTAGTGAGTAGATATTTATATCATTCAGGAAAGGTACACTAAGAAGCAGTAAAGTAGATCTTTAAATACTTATAGGGCACTTCTCGATTATGTTTAAGTTTTGAGTTAGTAAGCCAATTCTAGAGAGGTAAACAGATGCAGACACAGCTAATGAGCTTGATTAAAGAAAGTCAACCTCATGATTTTTGTTCAAATTTATAGGGGAGTTATGTCTTGGCAATTTAAGTTGCAGAAGTGTATATCTTTGTCTGAATGAGATGGTTTGGTTGAAGCAATTTCTTTAAGAAATGGACGTAGAACAAGATGAATACATAGTTTTCTATGACAATTAAAATGTTATGAATTTGAGCAAAAATTCCTTATATCATTCCCACACTAAGCACGTTGATACAAGGTATCATTGATTGTAGTTTATGGTTAAGGAGTAACTAATGAAGTTGAAGAAGATTCATAAAGAAAATAATGGTGCCAACATATGAACAAAGGAAGTTCCCATGAGTCAATTTAAGCTTTCTAATAAGCTCACCGGGATAACTTTCAAATGATTCATAGGTGGTAGATTTGTTTCCCGAAATGGGTTGGAGTGGTAGATTATACAGGTTCAGCCTTATTCTATGAACATTTACTTGTTTAACTTTATTAAATATAGACTATAGAAGTGTTAGATGTCTTTATAGATCAAAAGGAATAAAGTTATGGTGACTATGTTCGGTGTAAAATCTTATCCTTTTGAGATTAAAGATAAGTTTGAAAGACAAAAGTTACATGAGAGAGAAACATATGATAACATAAGAGTTTTAGTCTAAATAGCTTTCATTAACTATAGTTTTATTAGAGTTTGATTTCTAGAATTTGTTTAGTAGTATTAGTATATATGTGTGTGTGTGTGTGTGTGTGTGTGTATTAATTTATACTTACTTCTAGAAGTTAGAGAGAGCTTTTAGAAAAAGCTCGAGTAGGCTAGATTACTTGTAGTTGTCTTATGAGGTTTTCTCGATTAAGAGAGTTTGAAACTTTTATTGTTTGTATCTTGCTATTTTGATTTAGTGAATTTTATTATCAATTTGTCCGTAGTTTTTATATCTATACTGAAAGGTTTTTCACATTTAAATTCTGTATTCATTATCTTTCAATTATCTTTTTGTGCGAGTAATTTGCTATTTGCTATTAGTTAAGTGAACTGGAAGATCTTGTACGCATTACCGCTTGGAGACCCAACAAGCAATAACGCTAATGCACTTTACATGTACATGCACTTTATAGCAGTGTTTTAAAAATCGGACCGAACCGACCGGTTGGACCGGTAAACCGGTGAACCGGAGCATGAAACGGTCCGGTTTAGCCCTTATTTTTTGTGAGTGATTGACTCGTTCATTTTACGGTCGGACAGATAAAAACCGCTGAACCGGTGAAAGAAAAAACCGGCATGTTCATTTAAAATGAAGAGTTTTCCTTTAAAAATCAAAACTTTTACAACCAAATTTGGAATCTGTTGAAGATGTTCA
>JAOTAY010020318.1:0-12887 GCA_025629805.1 Erythroxylum baracoense
TGAGACACTACACATACTTGCTTCCATTCCATTTTTAACCTAGCATTTAAGGTATAAAGAAGACATGTTATGTGAGACAAAAGGGGGCTGAAAATATGAACTGAAAGAAACAAAAAAGGAGGGCTGGATGCATCACAAGACAGCTGTCCATTTTGCCACATTTTAACTAACATTTCGGATGGCAAACCTAGCTACAAAAGAAGAAAAGAAAGAGGGCAGAGGAGAGCAGTCAGTTGGAGGTTAGCTAAAGGGAAAATTAAACAAGTTACAGTTGAAAGAAGGAGGAAGACCAAAGGCAAGGTAGAGCTAGATCATCTATTTAAGTAAGCTATCTCTCCATACTTCGAAGTTAGTTTTTATCATAAAAAGAGAGTGGAAAGGCTCCTGCATTTGGAGAACAAAATGAGGAATGTTGGGGCTGAATGTGAGAACGGGGCTGAATGTGAGAACCGAAGCTCCCATGTTTGTTGATGAAGAAAACATGAAAGTTTGAGTGCTTCACTGAAGCTAGTTTTAATGTAGCTGAAGAAAGAGGAGAAAAGAGACAAAGATGGGCGTGAAATAGAGAGCTAGAAATAGCGTGGGAGCTGAAAAAGAAAGGAAGAAAGTGCTTGAAAAATAAGGGAAAAATTGAGAGCTACATGATAGTTACATGAAGCAGAGAAAACAAAGCTTGCGGCAGAGAAGGAGATGCGTAAACAGTGACCAAAAACACCAACATTAAATTGTCCCATCAAGCTACAGTGGCAATATAAGCAAAAGAAGGGTGGCTATAGAGAAAATAGAAAGGCTTGTGGAAGGAATTCGGTGATCAATCTTTTTTCAAATTCTTTCACATAAATGGAGGCTACTAAAGTTAATTATTGGAGCTTGAGGATGGAGATGAAAGGTTAGCTTCCTGACGCTGGTTCAACAGGAATATCGACGCCAAGTCACGGTTAAGCTATTTTTATCACTTTAATGTTGTAATTTCTTTTTAGATTGTTGTGCTGTTGGTGTTAATCGAATTAGGTTTTCGGATGAATGATCTTAATATGTTATTTTGATTGTTTTATATTTAAACTACTGCTAAAACATTGAATGTAATCCGTAATCGTTACTTTTGATGTTTATGAGTAGCATCGAATAATCGTTAATCATTAGGAACAATATAACTTAGGATACATAACCCGAACGTGTGAGGTTACTGCTTATATTGATCATTTTCTAATTCATAATGCGGTTGCCAAATTGAATCTAGAGATCATATCCTAGATTATTCGGTAGTTAGGTTTAATTAGTGATCGTATCTTGATTAAATATGACTTAAGGGAAAACTGAGATTAGTTGAGCATTTTATTAGTCTCAGATCAATAGTCTGAACTTGATCATGTTTACGCAGAGATTGACCCTAAAATCGGACCTTAATTATATTTAACACTTTTATCATTTTCAATTGCTTGTTTTAATTTGTTTTGATAGTTTACTTTTTCTTTAATTTCTAAATTGCTTAAAAAATCCAAACCCCCCCTTTTTATATTTTCCTTGCATCAATTAATTTCATTATAAAAATTAACTGAACATTTCCTGTGGATTCGATCCTGACTCACCATAACTACAAATTTAGTGTGCAGAGTCAGTAAATTTTACAGTGCACTCAACACGCGCTGTCAAATTTTGGCACCATTGCCTGGGAGTGTGGTAGTTCAATTTTCCTATTTTATTTTAGTTGATGTTTTGCGAATATATTTGTTTCTTTTTGATTATTTGTTAACTTTTAAAGGTTTGTAAGTGTTGGTGTATGGTAGTGACCAAATTTCCTCGTAGAAAAATTGAGCGACTTGATCCGGAGATCGAGAGAACACTACAGAGGTTAAGAAGAGAAGCAAGAACATCTTCAATAAGAGACCCAGAACCTGAATCTGAAGCAATTATGGCAAATCTAAGAACATTGAGAGAATTGGCTGCTAAAGACCCCTATGCATTACATTTCCTAATTTTGCTGAACACGTTACCTTTGAGTTAAAATCTGGATTAATTCATTTATTACCCAATTTTAATGGTCTTTCAGGTGAGGATGTGCACAAGCATCTCAAGGAGCTCGATGTGGTTTGTTTGAGCATGAAGCCTCTCGGGGTGACGGACGAGCAGATATTGTTAAGAGCCTTCCCGTTCTCACTCAAATATACAACAATAGATTGGTTGTTTGATTTACCAACGGGGAGCATAAATACTTGGTTGGAGATGAAGAGATTGTTTTTAGAGAAATATTTTTTGTCCTAAAAAACGGCGAGTATTTAGAAGGAGATATATGGCATCAAGCAGCATAATGGAGAATCTCTTTACGAGTATTGGGAGTCGTTCAAGCAGTTATGTGCTAGTTGCCTGTACCATACCATACCGGAGGAACTTCTCATCCAATATTTATATGAAGGATTATTACCAATGGAGAGGAGTTTGGTTGAT
The DNA here is from genome assembly GCA_025629805.1 of Erythroxylum baracoense. NCBI lineage: Eukaryota > Viridiplantae > Streptophyta > Magnoliopsida > Malpighiales > Erythroxylaceae > Erythroxylum > Erythroxylum baracoense. Next base: position 2,446 of record JAOTAY010020318.1, read on the forward strand.
GCAGCGAGCGGTGAGGCACTTTGTGAGAAGACTCCCATTGAAGCTAAGATATTACCTGAGTGGATGGCCACTAACACCCAACAATTTGGCACTCGCAATAATGTTTGACAAGTAAGAGAGGTAAGCACTTCATCCATTGAACATCATTTAGATGAACTAACATCTTTTGTGAGACAGATTGTAGTTGGACAGGCAGGCACAAGTGAAAGTGTGCGGAGTATATTAAAACATGAGCCACCCAACTGATGAGCGTCCGACATTACAAGAAGGAACTATAGAGTATGTGAATGCTGCAGGAGGAAACTTCCTGAACCAATACAACCCGTACTCACAGACATATAACCCAGGTTGAAAGGATCACCCCAACTTGAGTTATGGAGGAAATCGACAGCAAAATTTCTTCCAAAATCAACAGCAAGGAGTACAAAGATTTCAATAAAGGCAACAAGGAGCACAGTGAGCTTCTTCTTCCAGTTTAGGTACATCTTTAGAAGATCTTGTTAAAAATATTATCGTTAACAATCTGCAATTGCAATAGGATATGCAGCAATTCCAACAGAATATGCAACAGTTATTTCAGCAAGGTGTATAACAAATTCGACATGAATCAAAAGCAAGCACATAAAATTTAGAAAATCAAATGGGTGAGATAGCAGTGAGGCTTAATCAACTAGAATCACAAAGTGGAGGAAAATTGTCATCCTAACTCGAGGTAAACCTGAAGAATGTCAGTATTATAACCCTGAGGGGCCGAAAGGAGATTAAGGGTTCGAAGAGAATTCCATCAAGGATTGCTACTGAGGAAGAGATTGGGAAAGGGAAAAAAATCAGCCATTGAGTACGAAGGTAAATTTCGAAAGTCCCAATATTATTAAAACTAACCCTCCACCTTTTCCTAGCAGATTGACAAAACCAAACAAAGAAGAGAAAGATAAAGAGATTTTGGAGATTTTTCGAAAGGTTGAAGTCAACATACCTTTACTCAAGGCAATCAAGCAAGTACCAAGATATGCTAAATTTCTCAAAGAATTGTGTACACATAAGAGGAAACTAAAGGGTGATGAGAAAGTGATGATGGGTGAGAATGTGTCGACGGTATTCAGAAAGAAGATGCCTCCAAAATGCCGGGATCCAGGCATGTTTACCATTCCTTGCAAAATTGGTAATACTATGATCGATAGAGCTATGTTGGATTTGGGTGCTTCTATTAATGTGATGCCTCGTTCCATTTATGCTTCTTTGAATTTAGGCCTTTTGAAAGAAACGAGTGTAATCATACAATTGGCTGACCACACTAATGCTTATCCTGATGGTGTGGTTGAGGATGTTTCAGTGCAGGTGAATAAGTTAGATTTCCTATAGATTTTTATGTTATGGATATGTATGCTGACACCTTATACAATTCGATACCTATCTTGTTGGGGGGACCGTTTCTTAATACGGCTTAAACTAAGATAGATGTTCTTAAGGGCACCCTCACAATGGAATTTGATGGGGAAGTGATTCATTTCAATATTCTTAATGCCATGAAACATCCTCCTAATGATCATTGTGTTTTTTCTGTTGATGTGATTAATCTTTTGGTGCAGGAAATATTTAAATTATGTTGCAAGGATCATTTAGAAATTGTTTTAACTGAGGATGTGAAAGTAGAAGCCAACACTCATGTTGAGATGGGAGAAGAGCTTATAGAAATGACAGCCGCCTTGGATTCATTGGAAAACTCTTCAAAAAGGTATGATTTGGCTTCTATACAACTACCTGAAGCTCACCAAAAGTTGTTACCTTCTGATGTGCAAGCACCAAAATTGGAATTGAAGCCACTCCCTACATGAATGAAGGATGCATATTTGGAAGATAAGCTCCCCGTGATCATTTCAGCAAAGTTGACTTCAAATCAAGAGGAGAGGCTAGTTCTAATGCTAAGAGAGCTTAAGAAGGCTATTGGGTGGACTATTGCAGATATCCAAAGGATAAGTCTTTCCATATGCATACACCGCATTTTATTAGAGGAGGATGCAAAATCCATAAGGCAAGCTCAGCATAGACTGAATCCTCCAATGATGGAAGTTGTGAAGAAGGAGATGCTGAAGCTTCTCGATGTCGGGGTTATCTACCCAATTTCTAATAGTGAGTAGGTAAGTCCTGTCCAGGTGGTTTCAAAGAAGTCTGGAATCACTGTTGTGACAAACTAGGAAGGTGAGTTAGTTCCCACCCGAGTGCAAACTAGGTGGCGAGTATATATTGATTATAGAAAGTTAAATTCTACTACTCGAAAAGACCACTTTCCCCTTCCTTTTATTGATCAGATGCTTGAGAGATTGGCTGGTTATGACTTATTGCTTTTTAGATGGCTTTTTAGGTTATCTTCAGATCCTGATCACACCGGAAGATCAGGTAGAGACCACATTTACATTCCTATTTAATATGTTTGCCTACCGAAGACTACCATTCAGATTATATAACGCTCCTGCCACATTCCAAAGGTGTATGGTAAGCATTTTTTCGAATATGTTGAGAAGATTACCAAGGTATTCATGGATGATTTTAGTGTGTACGGATCTTCTTTTGATGAATGTCTTGACAATCTTACCATTATCTTGGAACGATGTATAGAAATTAACCTTGTGTTGAACTGGGAAAATTGTCATTTTATGGTAGATCAAGGTATAGTTTAGGCTGTGATATCTGCTAAGGGTATTGAAGCAGATAAATCCAAAGTTGATCTTATTTCTTCTTTACCTTAACTCTCTACTGTGAGGGAAGTGCGTTCTTTTCTTGGGCATGCAGGTTTTTATTGAAGGTTCATTAAGGATTTTTCGAAGATAGTCGCACCACTATACAAGCTTCTTCAATAGGATGTCTCCTTTGAGTTTGACGAAAAGTGCAAGGAAGCATTCAACAAACTTAAGGAGCTTCTGACATCCCCACCTATGATTCAACCACAAGATTGGAACCTCCCCTTCAAGATCATGTGTGACGTGAGCGATTATGCAATGGGGACAGTTCTAGGACAAAAAGTGGGAAAAGCTTTGTATGCCATCTACTATGCTTTAAAGACTCTAAACCCAACTTAATTGAATTATTCCACTACTGAAATAGAACTGTTATCTATGGTTTTTACTTTAGAAAAATTTCGATGGTATTTGCTTGGTGGTAAAGTGATTGTTTATTCTGACCATGTAGCTTTACGATACTTGCTCACAAAGAAAGAAGCAAAACCGAGGCTGATCAGATGGATTCTCCTCCTTTAAGAATTGAACTTGGAGATCAGAGATAAAAAAGGGGTTGAAAACATGGTGGCGGACCATCTCAGGCCTTTGATAAAGGAAGAAGAAGAGATCCCTCATCGAGAAACCTTTCCGGATGAGCAATTATTTTCTATTTATGCAAAACCACCATGGTATGCAAACATTGTCAATTTTTTAGGTACTAGCAAATCACCTATTGGTTTGTCAAAGGCTCAGAGGGATAAGCTACGGAGTGAAGCGAAGTATTACGTATAGGATGACCCATATCTTTGGAGGCACTGTACGGATCAAGTTATCAGGAGGTGTGTACCAGAAAATGAATCATCATTAATTTTAGCCTTCTGTCATTCGTACTCTAGCGGAGGACATTTTGGAGTGAAAAGGACAACTCATCAAGTTCTAGAGAGTGGCTTGTACTGGACAACATTGTTCAAAGATACATACACCTTCTACTAATCCTGTGATAGAGGTAACCCGTCGCGTAAGGATCAATTGTCATAAACTCCTTTGCTTTTTTGTAAAACTTTTTATGTTTGGGGATTGATTTTATGGGACCTTTCCCTCCATCTTTTGGCTTTGCTTATATATTGCTTGCGGTTCATTATGTTTCTAAATGGGTGGAAGCTAAAATCACTAGGACTAATGATGCCAAGGTTGTTTCAGATTTTATTAAGGCTAACATTTTTTCTAGGTTCGGGATACCGAAAGCCATAGTTAGTGACAGAGGAACCCACTTCTGCAATAGGGTGATGGAAGCAATGTTCAGAAAATATCACATCAAGCACAAAGCTTCTACTGCTTACCATCCCCAAACCAACGGGCAAGTTGAAGTCTCAAATCGAGAAATCAAGTTAATCTTAGAGAAAACTGTGCAGCTTAATAAGAAGGATTGGAGTGTAAGACTGGAAGATCCATTATGGGCATACAGGACAGCTTACATAACACCGATTGGAATGTGTCCGTATAGGCTAGTGTTTGAGAAGCCATGTCATCCTCCTATGGAATTACAATTTAAGGCATATTAGGCTATCAAAAGATGCAACATGCACTTGGATGATGTAGGAGTGCATAGGAAGTTGCAGCTTCAAGAATTGGAAGAGATGAGGAATGAGGAATGAGTCATATCAAAATGTAGTGATATATAAAGAGAGGAAGAAAGCTTTTCATGATAAGATGATTTTGAGGAAAAGCTTCTTAGTGGGCCAAAAAGTGTTACTATATCATTCCAAACTCAAACTCTTTCCAGGTAAATTATGTTCCTGTTGGGTTGGTCCGTTTGTTATTACTCATGTATTTCCTTTTGGTACAGTGGAGATACGGAGCCTTAAAACTGACAAGACATTCACATTGAATGGTCATCGCTTGAAGCAGTATTATGAGAGCTTCCAAACGGAGGATTTGGAGGTGTTGATGTTGGAGGATATGACTAGTATCACTTAATGCGTGCAACTGGAGGTCGAGCCAATGACGTCAAATAAAGGCACTATTTGGGAGGCAACCCAAGGGGAGTTAATTTCTGTCTTTTACATTTTCGTATTTTTATTTTTATTAACTGCTGTATTTCTTACATTTGATTTTACATTGAGGACAATGTAAGTTTTAAGTGTGGGGGTGGGGTATGCTAGTTTTTATGTATATTTTTTAGCTTAACTGTGGGTTATGTGGCTTCTTAGGCAGTTATCAAAATCAAATGAAAAAAATTGAAAATTTTCTTGTTTTCTAATGCTTTTAAGATTATTTAGTCATAATTAGAGCATGAATTGACTAGAAAAATACATAGCAAAATTTATCATGTACTTTTGCTTTTGTGATTAGTTAATGTACGTTATTCTTAGAAGAGCGGTGACTAGTGGTAGACAAAAACTAGTGAGGTTTTCAACCATATTAGATTGACACATTTATATCAACCTCACTGTTTTATTTATTATGAGTGACCTTCGTGACATATACATCCTTACTTTATGTTGAATTTCTATTCAAGACCACATTGTTTATCACATGCATGTTTATGAAAATGATCAGGCATTCTTTGTTAATTATAATCTACATTAACCAAATAGCCTACCCATTCATGTGAATTTCCCTTGCTAATCCATTTTATGTTGTATTAACCTTTTCTTTTGTATAAACCACATTAAATCCACCTAATCAAATGTCCTACCCAAGCTTTAAAGCTAGCAAAGCATTTGTCAGTTCCTAATGAATGTGATTGTATAAAAGTCTAAGTGTGGGGGTTTGCTTGCATGTAGGTTGGTTAAATTTGTTAAAACGTCGTGTTACGAATCCTATGTTGATGTAGCCTCTTGCATTTTTTATTAATTAATAGTTTATCCTCCTTAAGTTGTATTGGTTGAGTGTTTGAGTATATGGCATATGAAGAGGATGTTATGTTGGATGGAGCACATCATTGTGTTATGTTCATATGGTTTATGATGTGAGAGCGAATTGAGTTGTGAAACATAGTTGTTGCATTCTTTATGGCTGTCGGTACCCAGTTTTGAATGAATGCTAACTTGTGCGTTTAATTTTTCAATAAGTGTTACTTTTGCTTCACTAGCTTAATGGCTTTCAAACTACATTAACCAAAATGCATCCCACCTTATCCTTACCCACATTACAACCCTAGAAAAGTCCTTTACTTCATGATTATGCATGTGAAGGTGGAGAAATGAAATGATATGCAAAGTCATAGATTGTTGTGATCATGAATGATGTTTGGGTGTACCAATGAAAATATCTTGTTTAAACACTTTTTGCCCAAGTCTACCTCTAGATTACTCAGTTTCTAAGGGTGGTGAATATTGATTGATCATGAGTATAAGCTTGAATGTTGAGTTTTTACTATAAGTTTTGAAAGTCATTTATCTTTACTTATGATTATATATTCTTGGAAGATTTGGAAAATGAGTAAAACTGTTGGTTTGTGATTTTTATTTTGACAATTTGCCTCAGGACGATCAAAAGCTAAGTGTAGGAGAATTTGATATATGTTTAAATGTTGATCTATTTTATCTTCTACACTTAGTGATTAATGCCTAAGAAATGCTTAGGATACTCATTTTAGCTCATTTTTTATCTTAGGTACATTTCGAAAGTAAAAGAGCTAAAGTGACCCGAAAGCATGTTTATTGAAGTCATCTTCTCAATTTCCACTTGTCTTCATGGAACAACAAAGAAGAAGATAAGAGCAAAATAAGGCAAGATAAAACATAAAAGAATGGAGTAACCATAAAAGAATAAAGGATCAAATCACTCACGACTGCGCATGTTTTTGCATGGCTGTGAGAGTGGCTTCCAATTATTTAACCATTCAAGGTATAAAGCAAGAAAAAGGATGCACTTGAACTTGAATTTAATGGATAACATCATACAAAAATTGTGAAAACTGAAGGAGTTGGACAGCTACGTGAATTGAGGGTTGAAGTAAAGAATGGAAAGATGAAGACACTTAACGTAAGTGCATGTTATCTCACTTGAGTGAAACACCACACAAACACACAAGTTGTCCATTTTACCACACACACAATAGTTGTCCCATGCAAGATATCTGAAGAAAAAAAAATATGATAAAGAATAAGACAAAAAGTCGACAGCAACAGCAAGGGTCATCTTCGATTTTAGAAAAGGACGCATGTTTTAATATAATTCGGATGGGAAGCCTAGCTACAAAATAAGAAAAGAAAGATGGGAGTGTGTCGGCTGAAAGGGTTGAAAGAGAGATAAAAAAATAAAGGATAGCTAAAAGAAAAGAGGAGAACCGAAGCTGGAGAGTGAAGAAAACATGAGGAGGCTACTTCATTTGAGTTTTAACTTAGCTAGAAGATGTGAAAGAGAGGAGCAAACAAAGATTTGCGTAAAAGGGAGGAGCAACTGAAAGCTTGCAATGGAAAAGACAAAACTATATGAACAGTAGCTTGGCCCCAAAAACATAAAGTTAATTTATCAAATCAACATACAGTAGCATGGGGCTAGAAATAGAAGAGAAGCGTCAGAGAAGGATTGGAGTAGAAACAAAAGAGAGGATGCATGAATAGCGGGATGGACCACCATCTTTATTTATCCTATCAATGAATAGCAGTAAAGGAAGAAGATGGAAATAACGTGGAATAGAGTGGATGGGTAGGTTTTCTTTGTTTTTCACCAACAAATGATGAGAAGATGGTTCATACTTAGAGCATAAAAATGGAGATAGAAGGTTAACTTCCTGATGTTGGTTCAATAGGAATATCGATGCCAAGTCAAGATTAAGCTATTTTTATCACTTTAAAGTTGTAATTTCTTTTTGGATTGTTGTGTTGTTGATGTTGATTTGATTAGGTTTTCGGATGCATGATTTCAATATGTTATTTTGATTGTTTTATTTCAAACCTATTGCTAAAACATTGAATGTAATTCGTAATCATTACTTTTAATGTTTGTGAGTAGCATCTAATGATCATTAATCATTAGGAACAACATAACTTAGGTTAGATAACCCAAACTTGTGAGGTTACTGCCTATATTGATCATTTTCCAATTATAATGTGGGTGCCAAATTGAATCTAGAGATCGTTTCCTAGGTTATTCTGTAGTTAGGTTTAATTAACGATTGCATTTTGATTAAACATGACTTAAGGGAAAATTAGGATTAATAGAGCATTCTATTAGTCTCAGATTAATAGTCCGAAGAGAGTTGTAAAGACATTAGGATGATGGAATATGTGTAATCGTGTTTAGACTGAGATTGACCCTAAAACCAGACCTTACTTATATTCAACAATTTTCTCATTTTTGATTTTTTGTTTTAATTTGTTTTGATAGTTTACTTTTTATTTAATTTCTAAATTGCTTAAAAATCCAAACCCCCTTATATTTTCCTTGCATCAATTATTGTTATTGCCAAAATTAACCGAACATTTCTTGTGGCTTTGATCTCGACTCACCATAACTACAAATTTTAGTATGCAGAGTCAAGTAAATTTTGCAGTGCACTCGACATGCACTGTCAAGGTACATATATGAAAAGAAAGGTTTCCACAGCAAAGGAAGTCAAAACTTAAAGCAAGGAGCTGATGAACCATTCCAATTGTTGGAACACGTCAATGACAATGCATACAAGATAGACTTGCCAGGTGCGTATAATGTTGATGCTACTTTTAATGTTTTTGATTTATCTCCTTTTGACTTTGATTTCGATTCGAGGACAAATCCTTTTAAAAAGGGAGGGGATGATGCAAGCACAACTATGGTATTTTGTAAGCGAAATAGCACTAAAGATGAGCTAGTAATGTCAGAGGGACCAATAACAAGATCAAGAGCTAAGGAGTTCAAAGAAGTGCTTCGATCCTATATGGGCCGAATTATAGATGGCATGGAATCAGAAGAGACAATGAAGGCTAGTGATAAGATAACTAATCATGTTAGACGAAATGAGCAAGAAGACTTTCCTTCTTATTTAATTAATTATTTTATACTAGAAGCATAACTTTCGGCAACCCACTACTTGTGTCTTGGGCTTGTTTAAAACTTTTAAGTTTAATGGGTTGTATTTTTGAAATATTAGTTTGGACTTTAATTCTTTTGGTGAAAGGCCCATGTATAAAGACCTTTTACGTAGTTAGGATTTCTTCCTTTTCAAAAGGTATAAATACATCATAATAAACATTGTTTAGGGTTAGATTGGTTGAATAACAAATTCTTAAGGGAGGATTTCTTGTCTTCTTCTATATATTAAGAATATAATTCTTATCAAAGTAAACACTGGTGGCGAATTTCTATTCTTGTTTTCAAGTCAACCTTATTATACATGTTTCCTTTCATATAATTAATTAGGGGTTCATTAGGGTTGGGGATTTTTTTTTCTTGTTCATGTTCTATCCAAAGTGTGTGTTTAAGGGATTTCAGGTTCTTTAGCCTTAGGGTTTTACATCAAAGGATCTTGTCGCTGTGACTCCTAGGTTCGTGGAATATTTCACAGATAAGCCTTAACAAAGGTGCATTATAGGTTTCCAGCCTATATACCATTTAAGTGGTTATGAAACACATCATTCATAAGAGATCAAACTCATTCCATGTGCAGTAAATACTTATGTAATTCATACATCTAGTTATCAATAATTCTAACAATATTCCAAACAATAACACACAAAATCAAGACCCCCCTTACATTCACGCAAAACCCAAACACAAATTCTTCTCTATTAAAGAAAAACATAAAAACTGAACAAAAGTTGAACGACTTACGTAGACGAACAGACAATTGTAGACAATAGATGATGAATGTGAAACTCTAAATAACATAATGCTAGGACAACATAAGCAAACTTATATTATGAAATTTTCTAATGCTAAAGTTTTATTTATTAAAATTTAAGACCATTTGAAAGTTAATGATGCCATATCAGTTTGGAATATAGTCGCAAGTACATTTAAATAAATGGAAATTATATGATTTATAACCTTTTATGTATATGATTTATTAAATATTCATTTGATGTACTTTCTTTATTAATTAATGTATTCTTATGAGTATATGAATATATCCATCTTTTATACATATATGTGAGTCATGTATTTTAATTAACTAAGAAGGTCAAACATGAATTTTCTAATGATATGATTTTAGTTAACTTAATGCGGAACCCCTAGAATCGACTTGATTAGGAACCCCTTGATCGATCGGATCAAAACCCAACCTAAGAAATCAAAGTTGTCAGAAGATCCTTTGATGCCTTGACCCAAGATTAACAATGCAAACAGAAACGAAAATGCACAAAGATATCAAAAGAACGCCACAGGCATTTTTGACTAATCACTTGATAAGTTCGTAAAATCGATTTGTAGAGAACTTCAGGATTGAATCCCTCACAAAGTGACCTAAAATTATCTCAATCTCATTTGAATAGGAAGTTCAGAAAACCACCTTTTTAAGTCTCAAAAAGTAGGCCTAAAAACAAAAAACCTAACTAGAAAAATTGAAAACTCCATTAGGAAGTCATAACAATTGTTTGGCAGAATATCCTTTAGTAAATCAAGCATATCTTAGGTTATGGACCTCTGATTAAGGAAAATCTTATACCGTTGGAAAGTTAAGACAAAACTCTACAACTTTCATGTTGGTTAGTTGGGCTGGTTCTGTAACACCCCAACTTCCGCCGGACCCGAACCCGATATCGACAGTGATACCCGGATCCGTGCCCCGCGAAGGTGGCA
>JAOTAY010020319.1:0-12887 GCA_025629805.1 Erythroxylum baracoense
GTTTTAAAGGATGAAGGTCAAGCTAATGACCATAAATTAGCACGTTTTGTAGTTAGATTTAAATTGTTGTGTAGCTACGTTTGTTTTAAATTCTTAAATAAGTTTTGAATGATTTGGAACAGTTTGGATTGTTAATTCTTTTGCTCTTTTGAATCACTAATAAGATAGGAAAATACTCTCTATGTCAAGCAGATTTGGTCTTAACACTATCCCCATCACCACCTCTATCACCATAAACGGTTTCATGTTCTAACCCTTTTCTTTCATTTTTGTTAGTATTATATTCTTATGTTTTTCATATATTGTGTTTTATTTCACCTAGTGTGTTTGTGTACCCTTCTCACATTGAGGACAATGTTTTGTTCAAGTGTGGGAAGGGTATGTGTTTTATTTTATATATGATTTTGCATATGGTATGATAGTGTTAGGTTGCATTTTATGAACTGTATGAATGTGTCAATGGCTTAGATGGAGTGAAATTTATTTAATTTTGAACATAGTCTATTAAGTTGTGAATAATCATTAGCTCGCAAAATTAGTGAATTAGGAGTCTTTGGATAGATATACAGCTTAATTAAGATTTAGTGTAAATTTAGCACCTTATAGGTTGTCACATTCATTCATAATTTGAGTCCTTTCAACTTAAGTAGCTTAACTAGTATTTTTCATAGAAATGAGTAGCTTAAACAACAAGGTAGGTGGTAATAATAATAATAATAATAATATTTCTTGTTAAATAATTCACTATTCTACTGGCCTTCGGGTTATGAATAGAGCTAGTAGCTTGTTGAAAAAGTGATATAGCTGAGTAACCGGATCGACAAGTATCATAAATGTGTGCCTTCGTGTCAAAAAGCTATGATGACGTTTTAATCAAGTTGTTTAATAAAAACATGACTTAGTTGAGTAACCGGATCGACATTCATTACAATGTTTGCCTTCGCGTAAAAAGATTAAGCCTATGTTTTAAAAAAAAGTTTCCTTAATAAAACCTATTGGACTTGTAATAAGCTTGACTTTTCATGAAAATATACTTAGAAACAGTTACAGAGTCTGAAGGGTAAATAAATTAACACTTAGATCTCGATTAAATTGTATATTTAGTTTAAAACTCCTAAACATAGATTTTGCATGGTAATAATTAGATATAACTAATATGATTGTGTTTGAGGTTAAATTGATTTCATGAAGTCGAAGTCATTGCTTCATTATTGCATTTTTTTTGGTAATGCAATAATGAATTGCTTCATTACTGCATTGTATGTTGTGTGTTTGTTGTTTTGTTTGCTTGAGGATAAGCAAACGTTTAAGTATGGGGATGTTGATAGTTGTAATTTGCATTGTGTTTTAGGGTTTAATTTGTTAAGTATTTAGTGTTAATTTGAGTGTTTAGTGCGTATTTAGGTTTTAATTTTGTTAGTTTATGTGTTTTTATGGGTTAGTACGAGTCTTTGAGCTTAAATGTTATATTTTTGAGGTACCTTGATGTGTTTATTAGTGTTTCAAGGTAAACGGGAATAACAGAGAAGTTTTAAAGAGTTTTGGGCCAAAAACATGGCCCACGATCATAGATTGTGATAGAAAGAGACGAACTGATAGGACCTTGGCCACGATTGTGCACTTTGGGCCACGATCGTGACAGAGAGCTAAGTACCAGGCCACAATCTTGCACTTTAGGCTATGATTCTGATAGAAAGGGTTAGGCGCTAGCCACGATCTTGGTAGCCAGCGTCGGGTTGATACAGAAACTTAAAATTTACGAGGTTTTTCAGACCGTTTCAACCCTGAATTAACCCTAAAACTTCCAAGATATAAATAGAACATTACAAGACAGAAGGAGGAGCTTTTGCAAAACTTTCACATAAGCAAAAATTTAGCAACCCTAGAGAGCTTTTGAGTGATTTGAGGAAGGAGACGAACGAAGATAGACACGAAGACGAAGCTTGACACAAAGTACTTCTCGGAACAGGTGGTTTCCCACTGTCGCTGCCTCCATTGATCCATTCCAAGCGTATTTTCCAATTTATTTCAGTTTTATTGATGTATGAAATTGAGATAATTGATGAGAATAGGTTATGTCGAATGTTGATTATTGTCTAAACTCACCTTTGGGATTTTGTCTTTGATTTTAATGAAATCTTATTTATTACGTTTTTATTTTAGTTATTTGTGATTTAATATTTATTCTTAATAATTCGGCAACAAACTAAGAGGGTGAGTCAAGTGAATATCATCAAATTGGGCTAACGAGAGTTAGGTAATTTGACAGATAAGAATTGAATCAAACTGGTGAATTTGTGTAACGAGCAATCAAGTATTAGTTTTTGGTAGGTTGTTAGACAATTTTAGAACTAATTTAGGTTTTGAGTTAATTATGAGTTGAGAGATCACAATTCCATAATTTAAATTAAGAATTATTAATTAGGGTTTAAAGATTATAACTCAAGAGAGAGTAATCCACCCTAAGGCCATCTAGACCTAATAATTCGATAATTACATAATTGATTAGCTTTTCATTAATTTCGGATTAAAACCCCCTTTCTCTCAATTGGTAATTCCTAGGTTAATTTTTAATTTAGTTGTGTAATTTGTATTATTACTTCTATAATTTAATTATCATAATTGCTTGTTGATTGATTAATTTTCTGCATTTGTTGTTTATTTTAGATTATTGTGATTTAGTTCGACCTTAGATTTTAGGACTAGGTTAACCCTCCTTGTGGGATCGATACCTTAGGTACTACGTGAATGACCCGTGCACTTGTAATATTATTGAGGTTAAAATAGTAAAATAATTTCATAGCGTAACACCCCGATCAATGTCACATTGAGTGTTGCTTTGTTTCACAAGCTTTAATGGCTTTCGTGCTACTTTATGCAAATACATCTCACCTTACCTTTGCCCATATTACAACCTTAAAAATTCCTTTAATTCATGATTTTTCATGTCAACCTTAATAGTGGAGAAATGAAATGATATGCAAAGTTGTGGAATGACATTATCATGAATGGTGTTGAGTGCACTGATGAACATATCTTCTTTAAACACATTTTCCAATCTAACATTCAATTGCTCAATTTTTAAAGTTATTGAATGTTGATTGATCATAAGTAAAAGCTTGAAATGTTGATTTCTTGCTATGATTTTTGAAAGTCATTTATCTTTGGATATGATTATGTAGTCTTGGAAAATAAGGAATTAAGTAAATTCTTTGGGTCTTTAAACTTAATTTTGATGTTTTGCCCGAGAATGGCCAAAAGTTAAGTGTAGGTGAAATTGTTATGTTCTTAATTGATTATGAATTTATTATATAACACTTAATGATTATTGCTATAAAATTTCTTAAGATACTCACTTATCATAAGTGATTTTGGGCACAATTTGGAAGCAAAAAAGTTAATGTGAGTTGAAAGCATGATAACTGAGCCATCTTTCAAAGATTAACATTCACTTATCTTCATGGAGTAAGAAGAAGAAAATAAATTCAGTCCAAAAGAAGACAACCAAGAAGCTACTGGGAGGAGTGGTAAAACGACAATAGAATAAGAACAAAATGCCAACAGAAGAAGAAAACAAAGTTGGGCCAATATGTATTCAATATGTGTGCTTCATGCCCATAGACATGTTGAAAAAAAATGACCAGCATCACCACGGTAGAAACAAAGGGGCAAAACGGCATTAACTAGAAGAGAAGTAGAAACGATGATGCAATATAAGAAGGAAAGTAGCTAAAGATGAGAAAACGATAAAAAAACCAAGGGAAGCAGCAGATGACCAAATGATAGCGCAGCTATGAAGGAAGACCAAGAAGCAGCAGTTGGGAAGTGTGAGTAAAACACAGACATTGGCTAGTTGAAATGCAAACGTTGGAGACGTGAGTTTAAGAAAAGAGTTAGAAGATAGGGTTTTGGGGGTGTTGTGTTTTTAAAAAATAAAAGAGAGGGTGTAACACCCCACTCTTATAGGGCATAGCCCCGAACGTACCAACAATATACAAGAACAAACTTTACGACAGTCAATCAAACTCATTGCAAATTTTTCAAACATTACATGTATGTTCAGAAAACCAATAATTATTTTTGGCCCATTTATTTCATAATTATCACCAGTCTAAAACACTCATTTTAATCAAACCAGTAATCATTTTGGCCCGTTTCAATATTAAACACATCTTAAGTAAATTAATGTTCAATTTAAACCATTTCATTTACAAAACACTTCTAAACATAAAATCATTACGTAACATAATTATTCACATAAATATTGTATAGTAGTTTCAAAATACATTCTTTAATACAAATTGATGGAAAACATATGGAGGTAAAAATTGATCCCGACCTCTAGCTCATGTCTGAATTCAGTGGCTATACTCCATTTTCTCTAATTGGATTTCTCCTCTGAGCCTGAAAGACAAAGTTGTAATTTTTGTGAGTTTTGGGAACTAAGTGGCAAACCATCCTCAATGGCCTCACTCATATAAAATACAATGGCAATTCACATATTCAGATTAACTAACAATTAACATATTCTTATTTATAGATAATTCATCTATTCAGATATTGTACATCATTTCACATTTCAATTTCGAAATAGTTCATACAACTCATTTAGATCATTCATTTAATACACATCAATTTATGTATATGCAATGCATATGTGACTCACTTTCAGTTGTTACTTCTTGTGACCAAGTACCTTTTAACTGTCCCATATCCATTGTGGATACCGAGTTCATTGATCACTATCCCGTATCTATTGGGGATACCAGGCTCATTATATATAGTGAGGCTCTTTTTCTGTAGCTACTCTAGTCACAACTACCTTTATCTGATCATGCATATCATGTAATGAAATGCATCAATTATCACATCATATGCAATCATTCACTTTCATTTATCACGTACAATCACTTTCACATTTCAAATTCATCAAACCTAAGTTTCGCATTCAACAATCATGTTGAGTACACATATTTCTTTCTCATTCACATTCAATGAGCACTTCTAATGCTAATCTCATTCATCAAATGCCTCAAACTATCAACACATTCACAATAATAATAATTCAATACAGAAATTTAAATAGAACAATTAATCAATGTAAGAACATCTAAGTTGACTCATGGTACGCTCCAGATTAGCATTTGCCTTTATGATCTAGAAACGTCTGGACGGTGATGTTCAATCATATGTATCTATGTTCAAGCAATATAAACATTGCATACACATTACTAATTTAATCAGGCACATAAGTATCAATCATATGCATATGTATATGTGTTATGTACAATGCATGCTCAATTTGACTATTCTGGGTATTTATCCTTTATCACGTCTCTTGATCATTCAAACGTCATCATTTGTATGAGTCTAAATTTGATAGTTGTGATTTTCAATGTGCTTTAGGGTTTGATTTGTTAAGTATTTAGTGTAATCTTGAGTGTTTTGTGTATATTTAGGTTTCAATTGTGTTAGTTTATATTTTTAATTGTTTTTATGGGTTAGTATGAGTATTTAAGCTTAAATGTTATATTTTTGCAGTACCTTGATGGGTTTTTAGTGTTTTAGGGTAAACAGGGAAGAATAGAGAACTTTCGGAGAGTTTCGACCTAAAAACATGGCCTGTGATCGTGACACAATAGGCCATGATCGTGACAGAAAGAGGCGAGCTAAAAGGACCATAGTCATGATCGTGCACTTGATCGTGACAGAGAGCTACATGCCAGACCACGATCATGCACTTTAGGCCACGATCGTAACAAAAAGGTTTAGGTACTGGCCACGATCGTGGCCTGTATTGGGCTGATACAGAAACTCAAGTTTTGCGTAATTTTTCAGACCATTTTGACTAGAATTAAACCTAAGACTTCCAAGATATAGAAAGAAAATTACAAGATAGAAAGAGCATCCTTGTACAGAGTTTTTCACATGAGAAATTTCAAAACCCTAGAGAGCTATTGAGTGATTCGAGGAAGGAGACGAAGGAAGAGAGGCACAAAGACGAAGCTTGACACGAAGTACTTCCAGGAACAAGTGGTTTCCCGTCGTCGCTACCTCCACGAGTTCATTCTGAGCATATTTTCCAATTTATTTAAATTAATGATTATTATTTAGGTTTTAAAGAATATAACTCGAGAGAGTATCCACCCTAGGACCGTCTAGACCCAGTAACTCGATAATTGCATTGTTTGTTTATTTTAGATTGTTGCATTTTAGTTCCACCTTCGATTTTAGGATTAGATTACCCCTCCTTCTGGGATCAATACCTTAGGTACTACGTTAATGACCCACCGCCCTGGTGGAAATATCAAGGTTAAAAATAGTAAAACTTAGCAAAATATCAAGCTTTTGGCATCGCTATCGGGGAGGCGATAGTTTAGTTCTATAGTTTAAGGCGTTAGATTAGTTTTAATTTTTATTTTCATTCCTTTCAGTTCATTTTAGATTTCGTGCTCTTACATGAACAAAAGAGTCATGAGAGGTTCTAGTCGTGCAGCATAAACGTTAAATTTAGTTATCAAACAATTAGAAGAAACCCTTAGGAAAGCTCGATGAGAAGAAGAAGAAGAAGAAATCAGAAAACCAATGATTACAAAGGAATATAGATTAAGAAGCAAACTAAGGACAGCAACAAAGGACCCTGATGGGTTTTATAAGGCCAAGGTTAAACCCGTCAAATCAAGGAGTGACTAGGTCATCGATTCAAGTAGCCTCAGTTGAGATAAAACTGACCCCCTCAACATGATTGAATAGAACATGCAGTTATATGAATTAATGAACAAGGATCCCAACATGCATATCATTAACTTCCTTGAGATTTGTGATACATTCCGGTGTCATCAGATGTCAGAGTATACAGTTAGAATTAGTCTATTCCCCTTTACACTTAGAGATAGAATGAAGGCTTAGTATCATTCACTGAGCTTGGCTAACATCACGATGTGGGATCAACTTGTACGTGCTTTCCTGGACAAGTACTTCCCATTGACGAAGACAACGAAGATTATAAAGGAAATCACCAATTTCCAACAAGGTGTTAGGGAGTCAATTTATGAAGCTTGGGAAAGATACAAGGATCTATAAAGGAAATACCTACACCATAACCTACCCAAAAAAGTCCTTTTATAGACCTTCTACAATAGAGTGAACCCACCAACAAGAGGCACAATCAATGCAGTGTTAGGAGGATCCTTGATGCGAAAGACTGTTGACGAAGCAGAGGAGCTGATTGAGGAGATAGCAAGCAATAGTTGCTTGTGGACAAATGAGCGAGGAAGGCCACCTGCTTCTTTCACATAGTAGAAGGGACTTGTCACGATCTATCAGATGACAGAGCTGCAAGTAAAGATCGACACTTTGATGTGACAACTAAATAGCATGAAGGCATCATCCTCAACTCAGGTGAAGCCCACATAGTTGACATGTGCGCTTTGTGGACAGTTAGACCATGACACCTTGGACTGCTACCTAATGAAGGAAGACAACTAGGAGCAAGTGAACTATATGGGGGCACAATATGGTCGAGGAGGGGGTAACAATCATTACTCCAACGCTTACAACCCTAGGTGGAAGAATCACCTGAACTTCTCCTAGTTGAATAACACTAGCAAATAGTTCAGGCCTCAGGGATAATCGAGCTTCTAGCAAGATAAAACAAGCCCGATGGAATTTAAGTTGCATAAAATTTTAGATAAGCTTGGAACTTTAGATAATCCACAAAAGAAGCTAGATGATAAATTTGAACAAGTCACTAAGAACCATGCTTCATCAACTCGTAATCTAGAAGCCTAAGTGAATTAATTTTCAAATGCCTTTTCCATACAGAATTTGGGAAATATTCCTACTACTTTAGCAACAAAATCAAGGGAGCAATTAAAAGATGTTACGTCGAAGTGGGAAGGAACTTGAACCACCCACAAGGACAGTGGAGAAGCCTATCCAGCCATTGGGAAAAAATCAAGAAAAGGGGAAAGAAGTGGACATAAGTGAATACCCTCCTTATATTGCACCTCCACCGTATCAACCCAAGGTTCCTTTTCCTCAACGACTACAAAAAAAGAAGTTAGATGAACAATTTGCAAAGTTTGTTGAGAAGTTAAGGACGCTATAGATTAATCTCTCCTTTGTTGAGGCATTAGAACACATGCCTAAATACGCAAAATTTTTAAAGGTATATTATCAAAGAAGTGTACTTGGGAAGATAATCAGACGATAGATCTAACTGGCACTTGTAGCTCAATAGTCACCAGTCAAATGCCTTCGAAATTGAAAGATCCAGGAAGTTTCACAATACCTTGTATGGTTAGTGAATTTGAATTTAAAAAGTGTTTGTGTGATTTGGGAGCTAGCTTCAATCTTATGTCATTATTAATACTCAGGAAGTTAGGGGCTGGGAGAGGTCAAGCTTACATCAATGTTAATTTGATTGGTTGATCAATCCATTAAAAGGCTGTTTGAAATAATGGAAGACGTTCTAATACGAGTGGATAAGTTCATTATTCCAGTGGATTTTGTGGTTTTGGATTGTGAAGAAGATAAGAACTGCCCACTGATCTTAGGTTGACCATTTATGAACATAGGAAAAGTCGTAATTGACGTTCACAAAGGGAAATTAACACTTCAAATAGGCAAAGATCAAGTCAAATTCAATATGAATAAGGCTTTAAAGTATCTAATAACGAGCAATGCATGCATGAAAATAGAAATTATGGATCAAAATTCGCAAGAACAAGTTGAGAGTCGCATAGTAGAAGTGTAGTCGTTGGAAGCAGAGGTTGACATTGAATATCAGAATCCTGAATCTAAAGGAAATGATGAGATGGAGGAGGCAGATGTTCAATTGCAGCAAGACAAATTAGTTCGGACTAAAGCACCCGCACCACGATCTTCAAGAAAACCTCTGACATTAAAGCTCAATCCTTTGCCTGCACACCTCAGGTATACCTTTCTTGGTGAAGGTCAAATGCTACCAATAATAATTTCCAACCAATTAAATGAAAAATAAGAAAATAAGGTGGTGGAAGTTGTTAAGAAGTGGATGAAAGCCATAGGATGGCAGATTGCTGACATTCGAGGAATAAACCCAAATGTGTTCGAATTTCTGCATGCACCGAATAATATTAGAGGAAGGATGTAGGACAGTGAGGGAGCTTCAAAGGAGACTAAATCCTAACATGAAGGAGGTGGTCAAGAAAGAGATCATAAAACTCTTAAATGCAGGGATAATTGATCCCATCTCTAATAGTGAATGGGTCATCCCAGTACAATGCGTACCTCAAAAAGGGAGAATGACAGTGATAGAGAGTGATAGTGGAGAAGTAATTTCAATAAGAACAGCCACAGGATAAAAAGTATGTATAGATTATTGCAAACTCAACTCACTGATTAAAAAAGATCACTTTCCTCTCCCATTTATAGACCAAATGATAGAAAAGGTAGCTAGCCATTCATTTTATTGTTTCTTAGATGGATACTCAGGCTATAATCAGATTTTCATCTACCCTGATGATCAAGAGAAACCACATTCACTTACCCCTATGGCACTTTCACATACAGTCGGATGCCTTTTGGACTATGAAACACTCCAACCACATTTCAAAAATGTATGATGTCGATCTTCGCGGACATGATAAAAGACATAATGGAGGTGTTCATGGATGATTTTTAGTCTTTGGAGATTCTTTTGATATATGTTTAACTAATTTGGATAGATTTCTTCAAAGATGTGAAGAATCACATCTGGTGATGAATTAGGAGAAATGTCATTTTATGGTACAAGAAGGGATAGTGCTAGGGCATAAAATCTCACAACAAAGATTCAAAGTTGACAAAACAAAGACAGAGGTAATAGAGAAACTCCCACTACTAAGCAATGTAAAAAGTGTGCGAGGATTCTTAGGTCATGCAGAATTATACCATCGATTCATCAAAGATTTCTCACAAATTGCAAGATCTTTGACAAACCATTTAGTCAAAGATGTGCCCTTTGTGTTTGATGATAAGTGTATGCCTGCATGCAACACCTTAAAGAATGCATAAATATTAGCATCAATTTTATCACCACCAGATTGGACACTTCGATTTGAAGTTATGTGTGAATCAAGCAAATAATCTATAGGTTGTGTTTTAGGCCAAAAGAAAGATAAGAAGCTGCATGCAATATATTATGCTAGTAAGACTCTTGCAGGACCCCAGCTAAATTATACCACTACGAAAAAGGAACTACTCCCAGTAGTGTACACGTGCAATAAGTTTCGACAATATCTTTTGGGTTCAAAGGTAATTGTATTCACTCACCACGCAGCACTCAAATACCTTTTCAATAAGAAAGACACTAAACCTAGATTTATTCAATAGGTGTTACTTCTACAAGAATTTGATATAGAGGTGAGAGAAAAAAAGGGAGCAGAAAATATAGTCGTAAACCACTTATCCAAGCTTAAGGGAGGGGAATGCAAGCCAAGTAATGAGATTAATGAAAATTTACCCAATGAAACTCTGATGCTACTTAAGAGCTTGACTATACCATGGTTTGTAGATATTGCCAATTATGGTTCCAGTGGTAAACTTCTGTCAGATCTCTCCTACTAATAAAGGAAGAAGTTCTTACATGAGTGTAACCGATATGTATAGGATGAGCCAACCTTATATAGAGCTTGTGTAGATGGGTTAATGTGACGTTGTGTTCTAGATGAGAAAATGTTAGACATCCTTAAGCAATGTCATGAAGGTCAGTATACTAGGCATTATGGAGCCAACAAAACTACAACTCGAATAGTTAAGAGTGGATTTTATTGGCCACAGTTGTTTAAGGATGCACAGACCTACGTGGCACAATGTCATTGATTCCAAAAAATAGGTAACATTTCTAAGCGGGATGAAATGCGTTTATCCAACATTCAAGAAGTAGAAGTCTTTGATATATGGGGCATCAATTTTATGGGTCCATTCCCATCTTCAATGGGGAACATATATATTTTAGTGGGGGTTGATTATGTTTCACGTTGGGCCAAAATGGTAGCATCTGCAAACAATGATGGGAAGGTAGTGCAGAAGTTCATTAAATAACTATTCAACTAGTTTGGAGTGCCAAGTACAAT
The DNA here is from genome assembly GCA_025629805.1 of Erythroxylum baracoense. Taxonomy (NCBI): domain Eukaryota; kingdom Viridiplantae; phylum Streptophyta; class Magnoliopsida; order Malpighiales; family Erythroxylaceae; genus Erythroxylum; species Erythroxylum baracoense. Next base: position 11,100 of record JAOTAY010020319.1, read on the forward strand.
AATAAGTGATGGAAGTGCACATTTTTGTAACATATCTTTTAATGCCCTCTTAAAAAGATATGGAGTGCACCATCGAGTTGCTACACCTAACCATCCAAAAACTAGTGGCTAAGCAGAGGTTGTTAACTGGGAATTGAAACGAATTCTGGAAAAGATAGTGAACAACTCCCGAAAGGATTAGGCAGTAAAACTAGATGATGCCTTATAGGCCTACAGGATTGCTTTTAAAACACCTATTGGAATAACTCCTTATAGGCTCGTTTATGGGAAAGCATGTCATTTGCCAGTTGAATTAGAACATCGATCATACTGGCTGATTAGAGCATTAAATTTTGATTGGAAATAAGCTGGCGAAAATAGACTTCTACAACTGGATAAACTTGAAGAGTTTCGTTTTAATGCTTATGAAAAGCTAAACTTTACAAGGAAAAGCTGAAGAAATGGCACGATGCTCATCTCAAATAAAAGGAATTCAATGTTAGAGATATTGTTATACTATATAATTCAAGGTTGAGGCTATTCCTAGGGAAGTTGAAGTCTAGACGGAGTGGACCATTTATGGTCATTCATGTTTTTTATCATGGAGCTCTCAAATTGGAAAACACCAATAAGGAGACTTTTAATATTAATGGGCATTAATGCAAACATTATTTTCGAGGAGCAATTCCCAAAAATAAGGAAGTGATTTCCTTGTCTCTGAATAATTAAAGACACTTTCCTGGATGCAAGGTCAAGATAAGGACCATAAACTTTTAGAATTTTGTTTGAAAATGTTAGTTGTAGTTAGACTTAGTTCAATAAAACGTTAGTGATTCATTTGAACTCTTAACAACACCATCACCACCTCAATCTCCATAGGATTTATGTCTAACCCTTTTTTTTTTCAAATTAGCCTCCAATTCCAATTTTCATGTTTATTTTTTCTTTTTACTTTAAATTCTATTTTCTCTTATCTTTTATGTGTTTGAGTGCTCTCTTCTCACATTGAGGACAATATGTTGCTCAAATGTGGGGAGGGATTATGTGTCTTTGCTTTTGAATGTAATTTTTGCATATTGTATGATAGTTATTAAATTGCATCTTGTGAATTGTTTGAATGTGTCAACGTCTTAGGTAGAATGAAATTTATTTAATTTTGAACATAGTCTAGTAAGTTGTAAATAATCATTAGCTCAAAAAACTAGTGAATCGGGAGACTTTGCATAATTATATAGCTTAATTAGGATTTAGTGTAAATTTAGCACCCTATAAGTTGTCACATTCATTCATAATTTGAGGTCTTTCTACTTAAATAGCTTAACTAGTGTTTTTTTTTCATGGAGACGAGTAACTTAAACAACAAGGTACCATTAAATTAAAAAATTCTTAAATAAATCACTAATCTGCTACCCTCCGGGTTATGAATAGAGTTAGTAGCTAGTTGAAAATGTGATATAGTGTTGGATCGGAAAAAGAAAGCATGCTATATTTGGAGAAACCGTAGATTTCAAAACTTTTAAGAAATCATTTTTTCAGCGGAAGCAACAAATCTAAATCATCATGCCAATCTATACATGATATGGTATAAGGATATTAAAAAACATAAATAAGATGAAGAGCATTACTGACTCCTTTGCTACAGCTTTAAATCCTCGCTGCTATCCTCTCCTTCTTCTTATATCCAAATCCTTTGCTTTTGAATCTGTTCCTTTAGCAATCTATCTTCTCCTTATTGTTGTATCCTCAACCAATTTGATTTACCTCTTGTTCTTTAAGGACAACTAGGTTAACAAAATCCTTTGGTGGGAA
>JAOTAY010020320.1:0-12882 GCA_025629805.1 Erythroxylum baracoense
AAATGTGCTAGGGCAAGAGCAGTACCAGGATGGGTGACCTCCTGGGAAGTCCTGCGGAAAAACAAAACCGTGAGAGCACGAGGCCCGAGAGGCCGAGGCTCAAAGCGGACAATATCTGCAAGCGGGTGGTCTGGGCTGTTACACTAACCCTCTTTACACTAGTTGAAGGATTCTCTTGATAAGTTTTATAGATACCATAGAGGTCAAATATGTTTGTAACTATGGTGGTTGAGTTGAACAGAAAAGGATTAAGCTTCATATTAAGGTACAAATTATGATTCATGCTTGTATTATATTTTATGTGTTAATCATATTGTAAAACTTAAATAATATTGGCTTTTAAAACATTAAACAGAAAGGTTTCGTTCTTATTTTGCTACGTGCGAGATTGAATCTCACCTTAATTTCCCTTTAGTGGTATCAAAGTCATCTTTTAATTCCATAACTTCATTAAAATTATGTAATTCTTATTGATTAGTTATGGAATTGATTATGTAAAAGTTTTTAACCCTAAATCTTAAGATCATATTAGATCTAATTTATAAAAAGTTTTTAAAATCAAGTTATAATTGATTAAAATGAATAATTTACAAAAAGTTAGAATAAAATTGTAATTTTGAAACCCCAAACCACTAAATTATTGAATCCACTAAATTATTAATTCCAAAAAATTTATAATATGTGATATGAAATCCAAAAATTAGAAATTAGAAACCCTAAAATACTAAGGAATAAGGCTAAAAGTGTATTTTGAATCTCAATGTTTACAAAAAAAATATAAAATAGACCCTATCGTTTCAAAACATTTAAATTAAACCCCAATGTTTTCAAAATATTCAAAACAGGCTCTAAGTGGATGGAAATTTTAATGAAGTTAATTCCCTGTAAATTGAAAGACATTATATGGGACCCACTGTCCAAAATATATAAATATAGACCTATTGTCGCATGGTAAGTGAGATCTAAATGTATAAGAAGTGGCCTCACAACCATGTGATTGTGGAACCTATTTTGATTAATTTAAAAAATTAATTATGTGGTAATGGGACCTATATTTTATTTAAAAATATAAAAATAATGTCATTTCGGCATTGACATAACATTTAACTGATAGGAAGTTAACCCCATTAAATTTTTCGTCCATTTAAGATATGTTCTAAACATTTTGAAAATGTTAGGGGTTCAATTTAAACGCTTCAAAATATTAGGGTTCAAGATTTATTCTATTATAAAAGTTATGTTCAAAATGTACTTTTGGCCTAAGGAACAACAATCTTTTTATCAAGGCATTTAATGTTTGTGATTTTGGGTCACTGGTTGTGGGTTGGTTTTTGGTGGTCTAGTTCGATGGCTGTTGGTTTTGAAATTATGATGAAGTTCCTATAGTGTTGGAGATATCAGTCTCAATGTGGTGTTGCTTCTCCTCGATGGTGATTAAGTTTATAACTAGCTCATAACGGTAGGGTTATGCATATACAATGTTGTCATTTCAAGAAATTGTTTCTTAGTGGTGACTGGATGTTGAGATGTTGTTTGCTGTGTAAGTAACTACAGTGACAAGAGGATGACTTGTGGTGACTAACTCTAACAGTAAGTGAGTAATCTGGCTGGTGAAGGTTGAATCTTTGTGGGATAGGCAGTAATGGCGAGCTCTTATAGCAAAATGCAAACTAATAATAAGATGGGAAAAGGATGCTAAGGTTTGTTTCCAGGACGTTTGGGTTTACTAAGGATGAAGAAGTTTATTTGGAAAATATGTTAAGTTATCCGTGTTTGTTTATGTCTTACAACCAATCGCTTTGGTTGTAGTTTAGTGACAAAATATTTAAAGGCATTCCTTTTCTTGTACATGTTTAGATGTATTTGATAAAGTCTATGGGATAATTGTACATTGCAAATGAAATTAAAATGAGATTATAATTATGAGATTCATATTGCATTTATGTGTTATCCCTAAATTGTTCCTAGTCATTGTTCTATTAAGACTGGACATTAATAGAACGTAAAAAGAATAACATACATTTTATTTTTCCTTATGAAGGAAGTAGCTGATCTTATAAGCTAAAGTATGAAGATACTTAAACAAACGTATTGGTGCTTGTTAGAGGGGAAGTTCACTAAACATAATCGATATGAGAAATTTATTTGGAACATCAATTGTATGTTTATGGAATTCTCATTGTGATCATTGTATAAGTGATCCTTTGACTTGAGATATCCAAAGTTATCTTGAATAGGAATTGCTATGTTTTTATACTACTTATGACCTATTTAATTAGGGGTCAGTCAATTGTTAGTCATTTGATGTAGCATGAACTATATAGAGGTAGTTGTTTGATTAAGATAGAATTAATCATCCTAAAGTAATTAGGAAAAATGTTTCGTTGTTCTCGATTAGTATTGATTTAGGAAATCTTTGGCCAAGATGGAATGACACTTTAAAAATAGTTTACAAATGTCATTAAATGAATTCATAACTAATGGCGGAGAACTAATATGATTGGACTAAAAAAGAGTAGACATTAATTCCATGCTTTGTCTAATTGAAACATTATATGATGAAAGGATTGAATTATATGGAAAAATCATGCACAAAAAAGTTAGTCAAAAACACTTTGACAAATATTTGGGTGAAGTGTTTGCTAGATGTTATTCTTGATCTATGATTATAAATTATTTAATTGAAAAATTAAATATAAATTAAAATGAGTTTTAATTTATCTTATTCTAATTATGAATTATAATTATAATTTATAACCATTGTCAAAATATTTGAGAACCTAATGAGTCTCACATAAAGAACGAGTTCAAGAGATCAAAGTTATTTTAATCGAGTTAGACTTGATTGCAAAGTTTGATAAAATTTACGATCTTATATTTAATAAATAAAGATCAATATGACATATTGGTTGTCCCTCTTATTATTCAGGATAGATGTATTTGGAACCTAGAAGAGTTCGGCTCTTTCTTTTTATCCTCTGCTTACGCTCTATAATGACTCATATACACCCATGAAAGGTATAATAGTCATTGTTCCTAAAAAAAACTACAAAAGGTAGTTATATGAAGAACAAAAGAAGATATATATGCATTTGTGTATAAGTTTCGGTTGGTTTTTTATCCATCAAGTGCACAGAAAAACAAAAGAAGATTTCTGCAATTAAAGTTAGTGAAAACATTCTTTAATCGGTGGAACTACAACAATAAACCAAGTATGTGTTTTTTGTTTTATATGTATATGAAACGGTCCTGTTTAACATGATCTTTATGATTGAGTTTTATCGCATGATCTTTGTGATTATGTTTTATTTTGATGATTTTATCTAACATTGGTATTAGAGTAGGTTAAATTTTTTTTTATGTTATATGTATGCATAAATCTGAAATTTAACTGTTGATGATTTGTGAATAATGATATGCATTTTTTTCGAATATCGTGATGTTTGCCATATGCTATTTTTCTTGCTATATCGTATGTTTTGCGCTTCTAGTTTTATTGTTACTCTTTATGTTCCCAAGAATCCAATGAAAAATGAATGGTGTTTTATTTTTCGTATCATCTCATTCTGTTTCGGAAAAGACAATGTTGTTTTGTTTTTCATTTCTTTTCTTCAAGATGCTTTTATTTTTCTAAAGCCTGAAGATAAGAGTTAAAAAAAAAACAAAAACAAAAACGACACACAGAGAAGAGGAGGAACAAGACACCTTTCACAAAGTATGTGATTTTTCACAAACAATGCACAAAGAAGATAAGAGGCACGTGGCCTTTCACAGAATATGTGGTTTTTCACAACCAACACGCTAAGGCAGACTTCTCAACAGTCACTAAGTACATATAAATAAACACATTCGTGGCAGATGGCTTTCAACGTACATTGTTATACATACAAGTATAATAAGGCAAAAGTCTTAATAAATAGGTTTTTGGACATATGTTTTAAATAAATGTAACATAAATATTAGAAATATGTTTTCTAATTGACAAAAACTAATTAAGTTCTTTAAATTAGTTTCTAATCAATATAAAATATTAGAAATTATTATTATTATTTCATACAAATAAACTAATTTATTTAGTTGAAATTAGAAAGGAATTTCATTAGAAATTAGTTTCTAATTAAACCAAAATAAATTGATTAGTTTAATTATAATTTAAATTAGAAATACGTTTCTAATTCTATCTGAGTTATTCATAGTTGAATATTAGAAATAAGTTTCTAATTGATTAGAAATAATAGCATAATTTGAATAGTTTAAGAAATTGCTAATAGAATTAAATTATTTCCATAATGTGGGCATTAGTTCGCTATGTGTTAGACAAAATAATTTGTTTATTATGTGCACTCTTCTGATTCCTGAAAATTTGTTTTTCAAGAAGATGCCTATTATTAAGTGAACACCTAAGCTTTTCGATGTGAGGCACAGAAGAGACGAACTGGCAGTATTTATATAAAATTAGTTAACATGCGTTTAATGCCTGGAGATGGTCTAACACATGTTATTTCAGTTAATAACATGATGCAAGAATTATACTTTAGAAGTTGTCGAGCTTATATGAATGTTAAAGTAAAGTACATGATTTTGCTTGCAACATTATCTCAACCTCAAGGCAAACTGTTACGAATGCTTTGGAATACTAAGTCTAACGAGAAGACTTATAATTTGTTAGTGATGACATTTATTAAAGAGATGCGTAGAAGGGAGTTGATTAGGACTTTATATCCTCTGGGTCTTCCAATGGAAATAGTAAAATCTATTGTAAATCAAGCTTCATAAACTGTGTCGCGTGAACTCGTGATCTCATTTCCGCGTAGGGTTCGTTACCTATAGACTGTTCGTAGGTTAAAGCACAATTAATACAATATTTTGTTTTATCAGAACAAAGTCTTAATATTTATGTAATATGTTTACATGAATTTTATATAGGAATTTGTCAAGAGTAAAGTAATTAGGATTCAATTGTTGTATGAATGATGATTGAACACATTTTTGGACTTTTGATTTCATAAGCAATTGTGATCGAATTATTTACTCTATGAACGATTAATGTGACATTAGTGTGCATATATATATTTCTTTTTTATTATAGAAACTCATTGTTTCAAATTTGCTACTACTTCAAAAAATATTATTGCTAAACTCAATAGGGGCGAGAAACTCAATGGTGACAGTTATGAAATATGGAGTATGAAAATCCATATGTACTGGAGGAGTAAGAGGCTATTGAACCATTAAACCTGACCATGGACGTTCTTGAGGAGGGCACTACAGCCCAATATAGGAGGGACCGTGATGCATATGAATTATGGAAAAAGAAGAACTCTTTAGCTTGCATCACGTTGCTAAGTAGCATGGATAATGATATCATGCGTGAGTTTTGTAAATTTGAAACTGTAAAGAACATATGGTCCGCACTGGCTGCTCGTTTTGGAGGTGCTTTAGTGACCAAAGCGAGGTCACTTACTATTAAGTTTGATACTTATAAGAAGCGCCCAGATGATACAATGCAAAAGAATATAAGGAAAATGTCCAACATGGTAAGTGAGTTACGTGATGTTGGTCATGAGCTTTCTGATGAACAACAAGTGCAAGCTGTGATTCGTTCACTGTTTCAGAGTTGATAACATATGAAGATGCACCTAACTCATAATGAGAACATCAAGGCAATGGAAGATGCTACGAGGCATCTCATCTTAGAGGAGGAGCGTCTTGAAGCCTCAAAGATGTCTTTTAAGGCATATATAGTTAGTTCTAGTTCACATAGAGCTATGAACAAGAAACGCAAGCATCATAGTGGATATAAGTGGAAGAAGAATAAGAAATTCAACCATTCTCCTTGGGAATCCAAGAAGACAAAATGGAACCAACGTGGAAAGGGAAAACGTCCTTTCAAAAAGAAGAACATGAAACATGTGAAGTGCTATAATTGTGGTAATAAGGGCCACTTTGCTCGAGATTGTATCGAGCCAAAGAAGGTATAAATTTATAGTACAAACATTTGTTATGTGAATGTTTCTTGTTCTATTTTTCTAACTGAATCACATCCTTTGTGGATTGCAGACTCAGGAGCAACCACCCTATGTAGCGAAGGATCGTGATGCCTTCGTTGAGTTTCGTAAACTCCCATATGGTAGTTGATGACTTTATGTAGGTGACAATTCCAGAGTTACTGTACAAAGAATTGGCACATATAAATTGGACATGCGTGGATGATGACACCTCATCCTACATGAAGTATTATTTGCTCCACAGATTCGTATGAATCCTTTATCTGTGTTGATGTTAGTTGAACTTGGTTTCAATATAAATTTCCACAGTGGTGGAATGGATTGGTTTTTATGTGATGGTTTTATTGTACTGGATGTGTTAAAGGAAAATAATAATATTAGTTATTCATTATTTACATCTAGTAATTCCAACAATGATGCAACTTTGTGGCATGCTAGACTATGCCATATTGGTCAAAATCGAACCAGTCGATTAGCTAAAGAATGGCTTTTAGCTAATCTAAGTCTAGTTAGTCTACCTACATATGAGCATTGTTTAGCTGGTAAAATGGCAAAAAAGCCATTTAGAAAGGGAACACAAGCTTTATATCCACTGTAATTAATTAATTCTGACATTTGTGGTCCAATGAATGTAAGGGCTAGACGTGGGGTCGTTTATTTCATCACCTTCATAAATGACTATACTCGATATGGTCATATCTATTTGATTTCTCATAAATTGAAAGCATTTGATTGTTTCATAAAATATATGAACTTGGTTGAGAATCAATTAGATAAGAAAATAAAAGCATTACGAACTCATCGTCGACAAGAATACTTGCTTGACAAGTTTAAGGCTTTATGTGATGAGAAAGGAATAGATAGGCAACTAATAATTCCTAGAACCCCATAACAAAATGGCGTCGATGAAAGACGAAATAGGACTCTATTAGAAATGATTAGGTCCATGATGACCCAAGCAATTTTACCAATCACTTTTTGGGGTGATTCGTTGCTAACAAACACTTATGTACTTAATTGTGTGCCCACGAAATCAGTTATTAACACACCATATGAGTTGTGGACTGGTAGGAGACCTAACATGTCAAGTCTCAAACCTTGGGGGTGTGTAGCCTATGTTTATGATCTCTCTCATAAATATGGGAAATTAGGCTTTAAAGGGAGAAAAAGTATTTTTATTAGAAACTCAGAACACTCAAAAGGATACGTGTTCATTAGTGAACAAGGTAATAGAGCTGTAACTGAATTTGAATCACGAGATGTAACATTCTTAGAGAATGATTTTCCCAAGCAAGGTGAAATAGGTAAAGACCTATTATTATATAAGACGCTTGATCAACATGATTATGTTATGAAGAATTAAGATGAGGAACTTCAATCAAGTGGGAGCAATTCCACATAAAGGTTCTCTGTCATGACTGATCCAAGTGGGAGCAATCAAATCCATCATGAATTAGTTTATGATGAACCTCGTTTAAGAAGAAGTAATAGAGGAATAATTCTCCGATGTCATTTTAAGATTAAAGGAGAAATCAATATGATTGTTCCGCAAGAGGAAGAAGAGCCAAGGAATGTAAATGAGGTTCTTACTGGCCTTGCTAAGGAAGAATGGATGAAAGCAATGAAAGAAGAAATGACTTCTTTAAGCTCCAATCAAGTATGGGACTTGGTTGACCTCCCTGAAGGGCGTAAAGCAATTGGAAACAAGTGGGTTCTCAAAAAAGGATATACACAACAAGAAGGAATTGATTATGAGGAAACTTTTTTACCTGTTATGAAGTTTGGTTCAATTCGTCTTATTCTGGATATAGTAGCCAGTATGGATCTTGAATTATATCAAATAGATGTAAAAACTGCTTTTCTCAATGGAGAATTAGGAGAAGAAATCTATATGAAACAACCAGAATGTTTCGTTAAGGCAGGTCAAGAAAATAAGGTTTTTCGGTTATTAAAATTGATTTATGGCCTGAAGCAATCTTCAAGACAATGGTACATTCGTTTTCATAACGTACTCATTTCGTATGATTTTCAAATGATTGGTGAAGACCATTGTTTGTATGTTAAGAGATCCAAAGATAAATTCATGATTTTATCTTTATATGTGAATGATATATTGATTGCTTGTAATGACTGTGTGTTTCTTACGCAAATCAAAGATTGGTTATCATCTAAATTTGAAATGAAAAACATGGGTGAAGCGGCATACATTCTTAGAGTCAAGATATCATTCAAAGAGATTGTTATCGCTTTCACAAGCAATATACATTTTAAAGAATTCTTGAACGATTCCGTATGCAAGATTCCAAACCAATTGATAATCCTATTGCTAAAGTTGAAGGCTTTAGTAAGAGAAATTGCCCTTCAACGCCACAAGAATAGGAACAAATGAAGAATGTTCCTCGTACCAGTGCAATTGGAAGTCTAATGTATGCAATGATGTGTACAAGACCAGATATTTGTTACGCTGCTAGAATGGTGAGTAGATATCAATCAAATCCAGGCCAAGCACATTGGAAAGTAGTAAAGAGAGTATTGAGGTATCTAAAGGGAACTATGGACTATGCATTATGTTATCAAGACAATGATCTACGTATACAAGGGCATACAGATGTAGACTGGGAAGGAGATTTAGATGAAAGAAAATCTACCTCAGGATATGTATTCTTACTAAACCATGGGGCAATATCATGGAAAAGTAAGAAACAATCTTGCGTAACATTATCCACAATGGAAGTTGAATTTATAGCATTCTCAACTACAGGACAAGAGGCTGTGTGGCTTCATCAATTCTTAGTTCATTTGGGAGTCACTAAAAGCAAAATTGATCCAGTGACCATTAATTGTGATAGTCAAGCTACAATCACTTATACTAAAGACTCCAAATTTTATTGTAAGACAAAGCACATAGATACTAAATATAATTATATAAAAGATATAGTTGTATGAAGAGAAGTGAACATGAAATACATATCTACACGAGATATGATCGAAGACCCAATAACAAAGCCAATTTCTAGAGGTGTATTCAATGGGCATGTAAAGTCACTAGGACTACGTAGATGTTGACATGTACTAATAAACATTTCTCTGTGTATGTTCACTCATTATATTGTCATATTTTGGATATAATGTATGATAATGATTATACATTGTGTATCATTTGATTCATAAGTATATATGTTTTGCACAAATATATTTTGGGATGAATCACAAGTATATGAGACAGATTAGAGATTGACCCTTTCATACGGGAAATCATCTCTGGTGTTTATGCTCGCTAGGGATGAGACATGTTTGAAGTTTATTATCTAGGTGATAATTGAGAGCGAGAAACTTAAACCATAAATGTCACAAGGAAATTGGTTCAAAGTAATTTAATGATCACTATATCTGTCTTACGTTGGTAGATGTATATTCTGAACAAGTTTTGACTAGATAAGTGAACTCAAGTTAAACATAAAGTATGTTTGAACTATTATCTGTACAGTATTTCTTGAATGTAAGATGTTCAAATTAAACAAAGTGGGTAAATACCGTAGCACATGACTGGTACCATGTGTGTAAAACTAACCACAAAAGGGATTAATGTAAGTCTCCAGATCTCGTCTTACATTGTGTGAGACCTTTGAGGTTAAGAAGAACTTTGTCATATACCCTTATGACTCTTGTCTCATTCTTGAGAATTGAATTTAAGGTTTACTACTTTAAGTTATTGCTAAAAGATCATGCAAGATGCGATCCTATGGAATAATTCTAGGAAAGAAAATTAAATTTAATTCAAAAGAAAATTGAGAACAGAGGAAGGTCATTTATTTTAGATTATTGACTCGCATGAAAAGTATTTATAAATGGCTATTGTCTCTTTAGTAAAGAACTTGAATACAGTCATGACATAAAACAAAATAAATGAGATCAAAGGAAAGTACAAATGCGAGATATGACCTAGGGTATAGCATACAATGTCTACTTAAGGACACATAAGTCCTAGGATCAATTTGTTAATCGAGATGTCATATACTCCTAACAGATATATGGCAAAGTGCTCTCGTCGTATGCTGGTCACTCCAATTATTGAACAAGTATGAGCATTGTAGAATCATTTTTAATTAAAACCCATCATGTGTGAGTGGGAGATATTGGATCATATACACCCATGAGGGGTATGATAGTAAATGTTCTTAAATAACTACATAAGGTAGTTAATGTTTTTGGTATGTTTAAAAACAACAGAACAATATGAAGAAATGTACTGTGTGTGTTTTGGGTTTCTGCATTATTGTTGCTTGTTTTCATAAGAAAAACAGAAGGAAAGCAAAGATCATTCTTTAACCAGTGGAAATTCAACATAATCTAAGTATGTGATTTTGTTTTTGTTTGCATATGTAAAGATCCTATTTCAGTTAACATGACTATGTGAATATGTTCATGGTTATTTGTTTCATAATAATCTAGCAGTTTTAACAAACCAGGTGGAGCAGGGAGTTGGCAGGTGAGAATGGCAATGTCGTAATAGAGTTTAGAGATGGCCATAGTAGTGACAGTAGTAATGACGGAGGCTAGAGTGCAAATTGGTGACATCATGATAGACAAATGATGAGAGAGAGTGACTAGGTGAGGATGAGAATAAGTGGTGGTTGGTTACGATGGGACTTGGGAGTGTACAACATAGTGGTTTGGTGATGAAGGTGGGGTAGAGTGGGTGACTAGTGACTAAGAGCTTAGAGTGAGAGAGGCTGAGGAGTGAAAAGGTTATTAGGCGGCTATTGCTTATTGTGATAGGGTTAGTATGATATAAGTTTTTTTTAATATTTATTCCTAAAAATTCTTAATTTTACAAATCCATCTGGTATAATATTGGTATTTTAAATACTAAACTATACCAGTTAATACTGAGTAAAAATACTAGTAATGACTAGTACCATGAATTAGTATAACACTGAAGGTTATTATACTATTTTTCAGCCAGTATGATATGATAATTTATTCTTGGTTATAGACTAATTGGAAGCACAATTGTAGATGGATAAGTTATTGCATTAGAGTCAAATGATGAGTAGATAAGCCATCTCAATGGGATAAGGATGATAAAACTTTATAAAAAGAGTCTACTAAAGGGCATCAAATATTGTAAATTAGAAATTTTCAAGTTTATATATTTAGTAAATAGTCTAAGGTGACATTTAAGACATGCTACACAAAATCAAAAGAATTTTAGACTATATGTATACTGATATATAGGGTCCTACTAAAGAGTTACCGTTAAGGGATCTTAGTATTTTATGACATTCATTGATGATTTTTTAAGGAAAGTTTCTGTATACTTCATGAAGTAAAATTTTGAGGTCTTTACAAAGTTCATGCAATGGAAGGCTAGATTGGAAAATTAAACATGCAAAAAGATCAAGTACTTGAGATTAAACAACGATATTAAGTACACTGAATTTACAATTTTAAAAATCTACAAGAATTATGAGATTCAGAAACATTACACAGTTCAAAAAGTCCCACAATAGAATAACCGTTAGAAAAAGATTAACATATCCATAACTAAATGGGACATGTGTTTGAGACTGAACATAAGAGTCTTTAAAATTTTGTAGGTGAAATTTGTGAGTATAGAATGTTAAAACATTAGCAGATCACCACAAACATCACTAAATGTAAAAGTGGCAGAGGAAGTATAGATAAGAAGTTAGGTAGATTTCTCTAGATTGAAAATCTTTAGTTATCATACTTATGGGCATATTTGTAATAGTAAAAGGTAAAAACTTGATCTAAAGTTAAAGAAGTGTATCTTTATTGGCTACCCTAAAGATATGAAGAGATAAAAGTTTTAAGATCCAACATCAAAGAAGACGATAATTTGTAGGGTTATGAGTTATTAAGCAACATATGTTGAAGTAAACATATGATGAGGATGTGTTAGGACTATTAGTGGAAAGTATAAAGGAGGTTAAGGTGGAACAAGGCTAACCGAGAGTAGATTTGAAAGAGGATGTAAATTCTGGTTCGAAAGATAAATAAATTTTAAAAGAAGAGCATCAACATGGTATAATGTTGGACACTGTTTCCGGAGCCCAACTATTCGGAATATCAAAGACGTGAACGTATTCAGGATGTTGGCCTTGAAGACTGAGAGGTTCGAATCGAGATGAAAGTAGCAGCGTCTACATTGGTGGTCTTTGCCGCGGTAAACTCAGTGTTTCACTGCGGCGAAACTATGGTAAGTACCATTAAGGACCTTTCGGAAAAAGTTTGCCGTGGCGATGGTCCGACTTCACCGCGGCGAAGTTACCAAGGTACGCCGCGGCAAGAAGATTGACTTCACCGCGGTGAAGTTACCAAGATTAAAAGAAAATACCCTTCAGGAAAGGTTCGCCGCGGTGAAACCCTCAATTCACAACCCAAAACCCAACAATCCAACATCTATCACTAAACATCAAACACAAGTTAATACACATACATATACAATCTTCCCATAAAACCATTTACAACTCAACCAAAAGATCAATACAAACATATGCAAAGAACTTCTTAAATTTTAAATCTCATTATTGAATCAAACCAAGTTTGTACATAGCTTTAGTTCATATCAATAATTACATCAATGCTAATATAAAATACAATGGATGCTCATGTTTAATATGCCTATAAAGCTATCCAAAATGTTTACTAACTTAATACAAAGGTCTCCAACTATCTTAGAGTTTTTCCCAAATGCCTTGGAAGGATCTCTAATCTTCTATTTCTGCACCTGAGGAGGTAAAATTTTGGGTTGAGTTACACAGTTCAATGGATAATATATTTATAGCTATTGGCAACAAGCCACACAATCAAGCATATATGTACATATATATTTCTATCAATATACATC
>JAOTAY010020321.1:0-12877 GCA_025629805.1 Erythroxylum baracoense
TCTCATAAAGCCTTTGTATATCATTAGCATAGATAGTTTCTGCCTTCTTCCAAATATCATAACATGTTTTGTAAGGGCGGAAGTGGACCCTCAATCTAGTCTCAATGGATTGCCATAACAAGGATACAAGCTGATAGTCAGCCCTTTCCCACTCTTCGTTTTCTGGTGCAGAATGTCACAAACCTTCTTAGAGAGGTGATCAAATAATCCTTGACCCAAAAACCAAATTTCTACAGCATTACGCCAATCTAAATAATTTTTTCCATTCAGCTTCTTCGAGGTAATGGAAGACGATCCAGAAAAGACAAAGGAGACCAAATTCTTTTGTGGAAGCTTACCTTTGGTAGATTCAGCCATGGAGAAGACAGAAAAATAAGAAAAGCCGCAGTTACGTGAATAGTACTCACGGAAATAACTCAAGGGACGTCACAACAGTGAGTCCTAGAATCAAACAAGATAGAAATAGGAGGCGGCGGCAACGAACTCAATGGTGGCAGCACCGCTGTTAGCAGCAGCCTGGAAGGTGGCGCGTGGCTCTCATGCGCCGGAGACGCCAAGACATGGTGGCGGCGCGTGGGGAGTCGTCAGGGGGCGGTGCTCTGGTGGCTGACCGGTCGGCACTCTCTGAACCTAACGGTGGTGTTGCTTTAGACACCGGAAGGCTGGAGCAAGATGGGTGGCTGAGACCCTAAACTACGGGAAGAAGAAATAAGCAAAATGGGTGGCTGAAACCCTAAACTACAAAAGCAGAACCTTAAATGGCTCTGATACCATATCAAGTTTGGAGAAAATGTTATTTTTCTATGTAGTGTAAAAAGGGTTGTACAATATTTATATACAATGAGAGGAAATCATGATCCCTAGATTTAAGGGAATATGATATGGTAAATCTATATGCATATCAAATATAGTCAACAGAATCTATTTCTCGTTCTAGCTGGTTTGTTTCTTTTATTGACAACCATAGTAGAATCACATGGCCATTTCTTATGAAAGAAAAATTTGAGGTTGGATCTATCTTGAAAAAATTCCATTCTATAATATGAACTCAATTCCAAGTTCAAATTCTAATTTTTCACATTAACATGCAAAAGAATACCTTCAGTCTAATCTTGGAAATGGAATTAGTCGCCAAGGCCTCTGTGTTAATACTCCACAACAAAATTGAGTAGTTAAAAAGAAAAAATAGAAACCCTTAAAAGTAGCTTGTTATTTTATGTTCACCTCAAATGTGCCTAAATAGTGTTGAGGGATACAATTCTTGCAGCTGAATTTCTCATCAATAGGATGTTCTCTAGGACTCTAAAGTACCTCAATCTTATGTCAAAAACGCACAGATTACTATCCTAAAAGTAGAATTATTAGTTTCATACCCAATTAGAATCTTCAAATCCACATCCTGTGTCCATATCCATCCACAACACCAAAGCAAACTTAATCCTAAATCTATATAATATATTTGTGTAGGATGCTCACCAATCTTAGTACTAGAAAAACATACTATTCAATGAATATCACATTCTTTGAGAGTAACCCATTTTACACCAAAACTAGAAGGAGAATTCTATTCAAGATTATCAATTTGGTATAAATCTAGTCCTAGTTGTTTTGTCACATAAAAATACTGATTCTCCATGCATTCCTAATCTAGCCACTTATGGACAAATCCGTCAACCTTAGACATTACCCGTGAATCCTATTCAAAATAACTCTCATTCTCCTATACAAACTAACAAATAAAGAGAATTTTGTGTTTATTTAAAAAAATATAGAGTTGTGCAGCTAGGGGAAGTGCCCCAATGGATCTTAAACAAGACCAAAAGTTTGAATCGAATGAAAGTGTTGCAAAGAGGATGGCTGAATCTAGGACAAATTCAGATATTGTGGAAAACAGCAACCAGGTATTTGATGACTTGAACCTCTAATAGCCTAGCGGGAAGGTGTCCAATCAGGTACTTGTCGAATTATGTAGTCTTATTTGGAAAGATTGTATAGTTATAGAAAATATTATAATTCCTTGATTTCTAGGAATTAGAGTTTGATACAGATTTGGAGGAGTTTCCTATTTTTAGAGAGTTTGTAAATAATTTTAAGCTAAACAACTGTGTATATAAACTAATGGCTATAACCTAATTTTGATATATGAGAAAGAAATTCATTCTTCTCTTATAATATTTGACATGGTATCAGAGTTGTTGGCTCTTTCCTAATAAACTCTGAATTTTTTTTGTTCTAGTTATACCCAACCGAAATCCATCTTCACTGTTCCTCTCAATCGTCTTAGCCTTCTCTCTCATATTTTCCTGTTTTTACCCTTTGTTTTATTCAATCAATCATGTCGGAATCACCCAAAAGTTTTGCCGAAATCACCAAACTTGTCACGAGTGCCCCGGCATTCGAGAATATTGCTACTGATATAACCAGAGATTTGCAAAACATTCAAGTTGCTTATCGGTTGAATGGGAAGAATTACTTGAAAGTGGTCACAATTGGTCCGCACATTCCTAAAGGGAAGAGGGAAATTGAGCCATTTAATGGGCACAGGTCCTTCGCAGGCCCAAATTTGCGGCGTGGGACGAACAAGACTCCATGGTAATGTCATGGCTATAGAATTCGATGCTGCCAGAAATTAGTGATACATGTATGTTCCTCGGAACTGCCAAAGAGATTTGGGAAGCTATTCGACAGACATATTCCAAGGTTAGTGATGCTGCATAAATCTACGAAATTAAGACGAAAGTTTCAACAACGAAACAAGGGACTCGACCTGTTACTGAATATTCGAGTCTCTTACAAAGCTTGTGGCAAGAAATGGACCATTATTAATGCATCCAAATGTGCTGCAGTGAAGATGCAGTAATTCTAAAGCATTTTGTGGAAAAAAATCATATTTATGATTTTTTGGTAGGATTAAACGTTGAATTTGATGATGTAAGGGTGCAGATTTTAGGAAAACTAGACCTGTCGTCTCTGAATGAGACAATCTTTATTATACGCGTGGAAGAGGGATGTCGAAGTGTTATGCTTAAACCTCAAGGGGGAGATGGTTTTGCCCTCATTACCAAGACCACAGAATTGAAAGAGGCAAACAATCCTTCATTAATTACCTGAGGGGACTCAACCAAACCATTTAATCGAGAATCTCTATTCTGCACATACTGCAAGAAGCGTCGTCACACCAAGGATAAATGCTAGAAACTTCATGGCAAGCCCAATCGAAGTGGGAATGATCGAAGTCAGACACATATGGTGAGCACTTCGTCGACTAGTGAAAAAAATCCCAAAAAATCTGCCCCTGAATCTTACATCGAAGAAATCGAGAAACTAAGAACTTTTGTGGAGTCCTTTGAGAAGTCTACCTCCACAGCCATAAAAAGATCACGATAGCTGATGGATCCATCACCACCATAGCTGGCCAAGGGGACATATACATAAACAAGGACCTTACACTAAGAAATGTTCTCCATGTTCCAAAGCTTTTTGCAAGCCTTATTTCCATTCAAAAATTAACCACATATTCAAATTGCAGTGTTTCCTTTTTTCCTTCACACTGAGTCTTTTAGGCACTAGACATGAAAAAGATGATTGGATGTGCTAATTAGAGAGATGGTTTCTATTTCCTGGAAAAACAACACAGTATAACAAGAGTTGGAAATCCCTTATCTACATCCTTTTTTTTTTAATTTGTCATGTCAAACCAAAATAAAATTCGACTTCCATCATCGTCGTTTAGGTCACCCATCTTTTAGAGTGCTCAAGTTGATGTTTCCTTCTTTATTTAAAGGTCTTGCATCTGAAGTTTTTCATTGTGATGATTGTGAGCTTGCCAAGCACAAACGTGCTTCCTTTTCAATAAGCCACAAAAAAACCTTTGTTCCTTTTTCTCTCATTCATAGTGATATTTGGGGACCTTCTATCATTCCAAATGTTTCGAGTGCTAGGTGGTTGGGTTCATTTATTGATGATTATACCCGAGTCGCAGGGCTTTACCTCTTGAAAAATAAATCTGATGTTAGCACTATTTTTCCTAATTTTTACAACATGATCAATACTCAGTTTGATGTAAAAATTAAGAGATTTCGATCGAACAATGCTAAGGATAATTTCAATCAAATCCTTTCTCCATTCTTTCAGAAAATAGGAATTATTCATGAATCCTCATATGTTAACACCCCACAACAAAATGGTGTAGTTGAGCGAAAGAATGGACATCTCCTAGAGATTACTAGAGCATTGTTGTTTCACAAGAATGTTTCCAAATAATATTGGGGTGAAGTTGTATTAACCGCTGCCCATCCTATTAACAGGCTTCCAACACGTGTCTTTGGGTTCAAAAGTCCAATTGATATTCTTACAAAATTTTTCCCAAACTTCTCTGTTTCAAACAACCTTATACCTCAAATCTTTGGCTGTGTTGCGTTTGTTCATGTTCATTCTCACAATAGGAGTAAATTGGATCCATGTGCTCTTCGATGCATTTTTGTCGGATATTCCTCCATACAAAAGGGTTATAAATGTTTTCATCCACCTTCTAAAAGATTTTTTGTCTCAGTCGATATTACTTTTGTTGAAGATGATTTTTTTTTTCAACACACTTATCTTCAGGGGGAGACCTTAAGTGAAGATAAAGCAAAGGACATGTTTCTTCTTGATCCTAGTTTTGTTTAGCCTATACCCATGACCATCTCTAAGTCCACTTCTCTGCCAATCGAGTTAGCCAAATCTGTTGAAATGATGAAAGATAAGGGAAATCAAGGTAACATTCAGCTACTGCAAGTTTATTCTAGGAGGAAAATACTAGTCTCTTGACAAATACTGATCCAGTCTCCCATTCATGTTATTGCCTAATTTCCTGAAACCACTCCCAAACCAATCGAAAATGTCACACCGAGTGTTGAGCCAAGTGTTGAGTCAATTGAATCAGCAGACGAACATAAAAAAACCAAGTACTGAAGACCTACCAATTGCACTTAGGAAAGGAGCAAGAACCTGTACAAAACATCCACTGTCTCTTTTCATGTCCTATCAAAATCTATTCCAAAACCATAGAGCCTTCCTAACCAATCTCCATACAATTCCCACACCGAGAAATCTAACTGAGGCATTAGGAGACAAGAAATGGGAGGATGCTATGAAGACCCAGATGGAAGCCCTTGAGAGGAACAAGACATGGGAGTTAGTTGAAATGCCGAGATGGAAGAAACTGGGCGAATGTAGGTTGGTTTTCATAAAATACAAGGCTGACAGATTGGTGGAAAGACACAAGGATAGATTGGTGGCCAAAGGTACTCAAACCTATCACATTGATTATCTAGAGACATTTGCCCTATTGCTAAAATGAACACGGTATGGATACTTTTGTCATTAGCTGCTAATTTTGAGTGGAGTCTACAACAATTTGATGTTAAGAATGCATTCCTCCATGGTGATCTACAAGAGGAAATTTACATGAAAGTTCCCCCTGGATTTGAATCTAAAGTAGGAATGGTGTGCAAGCTGAAGAAAGCTCTTTATGAGCTCAAACAGTCACCACAAGCTTGGTTTGGGAGGTTTGTGAAGGTCAAGGAGACCATCCTTTGTTCGTGAGACACTCAAATTCTGAGAGAGTCACAGCATTGTTAGTTTATGTAGATGATATCATCGTGACAGGTAATGATGTAGAAGAGATGAACAATTTGAAGCAATGTCTCTTGAAGGAGTTTGACATCAAAGAGCTAGGAAAATTAAAGTACTTCCTAGGCATTGAATTTTCATCTCTCAACAAAAGTACGTACTTGACTTGTTGAAAGAAACAGGAAAGATGGGTTGTAAACCAGTGGAGACACCAATTGAATTCAATCATTTATTATGTGATGCTCCAAAAGATCCCATGGTGGATAGAGGATCCTATCAGAAGCTTGTTGGGAAATTGATATATCTGGCACACACAAGACCAGATATAGCATTTACAGTGAGCATGGTTAGTCAATTTATGCACAATCCCAAAGAATCACATCTTAAGGTAGTAAATAGGATATTACAATACTTGAAAGGCAGCCCGAGAAGAGGAATTTTGTTTAAGCGACAAACAGGCACAGGCATGATGTTAGAAGCTTATACTGATGCAGATTATGCAAGATCTTTGGTCGACAGGAGATCAACGTCTAGTTACTGTACTCTCCTAGGTGGTAATCTTGTAACATGGAGAAGTAAGAAGCAGAACGTGGTAGCAAGATCAAGTGCATAGGCAGAGTTTAGATCAATGGCGTTGGGAATATGTGAGTTACTCTGGCTAAAGATAATCCTAGATGACTTAAGAATAAAATGGGAAGGACCCATGAGGTTGTACTGTGATAATAAATCACCATCAGCATTGCACATAACCCTATTCAATATGATCGAACAAAGCATATTGAAGTTGATAGGCATTTTTTCAAGGAAAAACTAGACAGTGGCTTAATATGCACTCCATTTGTGTCAACCAAGGATCAGTCTGCCAATGTACTTACAAATGGACTGACAAGCACTGTGTTTCAAGATATTATTAGCAAGCTTGGGATGGAAGATATCCATTCATCAGCTTAAGGGGGAGTGTCGAATTATGTAGTCTTATTTCGAAAGATTGTATAGTTACAGAAATCGTATAATTCCCTGATTTTTATGAATTAGAGTTAGATACAGATTTGGAGGAGTTTCCTATTTTTAGGGAGTTTGTTACTAATTTTAAGCTAGACAATTGTGTATATAAACTAATGGCTGTAACCTAATTTTGATATATGAGAAAGAAATTCATTCTTCTCTTATAATATTTGACAGTACTCTGCATCTATATCAAACTTCATGTCTTACAATCACCCAGCTTTAGAGCCTTTACCTCCAACGTAAAGTTAACAATACCAAAAGTCTTACAAGACCCTATCTGGAAGTCTACTATTGATGATGAAATACAAGCATTTGAAAAGAATGATACTTGGGAGATTTTAAAGTTTTCTACAGGTTAACAACTTGTAGGATGCAAGTGGATTTTTAATGTGAAGTACAAGGCAGATGGAAGTATAGAAAGGTATAAAGCCCATAGTTGTTAGAGGTTTTAGCCAAACTTATGGCATAGATTATCAAAAAATATTTATTTGATGGCCAAGCCAAAAACTATTCAGGTACTTCTATTGTTACCAGTGAATTTTGATTGGGTAGATTGGGAGCTACATTAATTGGATGCAAAAAAATGAAAAATGCTTTCTTGAATGGAGAATTGTAAGATGAAGTGTACATGGAGAGTCATTTATGGACTTAAAAAAATCACCTTGAGCGTGGTTTAACTGGTTTACCAAAGTCATCAAGTAGCACGGATTTTCTCAAGGACAAAACACTCATCCGAAGACAGAAAGGCTATTCTTATAGACTATGTTGGTGATATAATTCTCATAGGTGATTATGAAAAAGAAATAATACGATTAAAGGAGATTCTTGGTATTGAATTTGAAGTTAAAAACTTGGGAAAACTTAAATACTTCCTAAGAATAGAAGTGGGAAGATCTAAAAGAGGAATTATAATCTCTCAATGCAAGTATACGTTAGACGTGCTAAAGGAGACTGGAATGCTTCGTAACAAGCCGTCAAAGATTCCCATGGACTACACAATTAAACTTGGGAGCAAGAAGGATGGACTCGCTGGTAAGAAAAACTTATTTACTTAACTCATACTAGACTAGATATCAGCTTTGAGGTAACTGTAATTAGTTAATTCATCAACACATGAACATTTTGAAACATTATAAAAAATTTTAAGATATCTCAAGATGACACCTAAGAAAGGATTTTCCTTCCCAAAGGGTACCAACTTAGACGTTCAGGTTTATTTAGAAGTAGATTGCTCTGTCTCAATCAGTAAACAAACATATACCCCGAATGTTGCACATACATTTGGGGGAATCTAGTTCCTTGGAGGAGCAAGAAACGGTTAGTGGTTGCAAGGAGTAGTGTAAAGGTAGAATTTCAAACTATGGCACATTGTATATGTAAAGGAATGTGGTTAAAAAGTAAATGAACTGAAGACGCAAATTGAGAAACCACTTAAATTGTTTTTTGATAATCCAGTCGGTATGAGTATTGCATAGAATTTGATCCATCATGACAAAATTAAACATGTAAAGACAGATCAAACACTTTATCTAATTTCGGTAATTAGGATTTTCTATAAGGTTTTTTTCCCTTGAATTTATCCTATAAATTAGATCTAATAAAAAAAATTCTAGAGATTTAAATCGAAGATTATATTCTCATCATATTTGAATTTTCTGTACTAAATAAACAACAACATAAACAATAGGTTAGTTATTAAATTCTGCGGTAACAGTTACACGTTGTGAAGTAGAACTGCCTGAACAATAACGATCAGCTGCTTAATCACCAATTGAATGATGAAATCCCAAAGTTTATGTCCTCATCTATTCTATATACTGTTTCTTCGTGGTCTTACATGATTTACTTGTTGCAACATTAGTCTGTTTTTACTTTTTGACTTCTATGTTATCTTTTTTCCTTACATATCTGTGTACGGAGTGTAAAGGGTACACCCCTTAACTTTTTGGTCTACGTTGTATTATTTCCATTATTTATCAATTAATACCATTTCCGTTTTCAAAAAAGAAAATTAGCCTGTTATTGGAGGATATTTATGTCTGATGCCTATGATAATATCTATCACGCAGGTTATGGCAGCTGATATGGTAGTCAAGAATTCCTTATTTGAAGCATCCTCAGGATGCTTCACTGTGCCTCCTATTACAACTGCTGTATTTGTTGAGCGTCGAGTAACTTAATCATGATTTGTTGTCTAATGTAGTTGTTTTGCTTGCGTTGGGAAAAAATCGGTTAGTGGTGATCCAACAAGTTTTTCTGCATAGTTTTTGGTTTCAGCATTTGGAGGAATACTATATACAGATTACCTAGATAGAAGTGGACTCTTGATGTACTTGTTGCAATGACTCGTCTGTGTTGCAATGACTCGTCTGTATCTTTGACCTAATGGATCTTTCTTATGCCCATTCGATACAATGTGTCATTGATAATGGAATAAGGTAATTTATGAGAATTGAAAAGTAGTTCGAAGCAAGCCATGGAGAAATGACCCAATGGGTAATTTGTGTAGTTCCCCTGTTCATGTTTTGCATCAAATCTGTTTACAGATCACCCCCCTACAAAACACCCATTCAGTTGCATAGATGTCTTCATTTACGTTATCCATCATCTGATCTTGTCCAACTGGAAGAGAGGGCACTTTGGACAACAGCTTGACTGTATTAGCATATAAAATGTCAGATCTGTTAAATTTTGTTAGGATATATGTTATATATCTAAATAATTAATTTTGATATTATTTATTAATTGGACATATAAGATATTAATTGGATAATGACTTGGATTCAAAAGTTATTGCGAATAATCTTCTAGTTGAAAAAGAATCCTATCTTGGTTTGAAGTCTATCTTGAGCCTATTTTGATTTGAAGTTTATCTTGAGTGGAGATGTGATATATCATGTTAGTAAATGAACTGTTTTTACTGCTGGAATTTGTAGATTTTGTGGACAGTAGAAAAAGTGAAGTAGTTGCTGCATATTCAAAAAGATTGTTTTGATTGGAATCATTGTATATATCTCTATCAGGGAGTCTTACGTGTGTGCATAATGCATGTCTTGATATATAGCTTAAGAAATTCTGGTTTTGGGGTGAAAAGAGCAACGGTGCAGTATCTCTTTATTTTGGGGAAAAACTGTGGGTTAGTTTATTGAATTCTTAAAAGACATAGATCTGGCGGTGTGCATGTCTTCTATGTAGAATATACACTGTGGGTTAGCTTCTTCTTCTCCAAGTATCTTGCTTTAATTGAGTAATTCAACTTCTACCAAGAATCAACGGCAAAAGGATATTTTATGTCATGGTGGGCTAATAAATGTTAGTGTGTAATTGGTGTGTGTACACGGCAATCAAGCAACAGGTGTGTGTGCGGCATTGTAACTATAGCTCATGTGGTTTTAGGAATTTTGGCAATCAGCTATTTAGTGGACATTAATGACACACTTGAAAAACATAGCTCAGGTTGGTTTTTGGGATATGACTTTGAGGGATAGGAGGTAACGTTGCTGGAAGTTTTGGTTAATTAAGTGCTGGAAGTCTTGGTTAATTGGTTAAGGGGATAACATCACATCACAATTTAATTTCTGATTTTCCAGACTTGTTCTTTTTGGATCTGTACATGAATTCTTGGCTGAATCATTCTTCATTGGCTTAACGATTATTAATTGATTTCTTTATGGGCTGCGTATACTTTGGTTGGCGAATGTGTTATCGGTGTTGCTATGGCTTCGTGTTGGTGTTTATGTGAGTCAGCTTATTGGTGTTGCGACGACTTCCACATCTCAGTGGAGCTTAACTTTTTGGGAAATTGTCTTCTTTTTTTCAAGTGTATTATTATTTTGTTCTTAGTTGATTGATCACTTGAGCTGTTTATTTCTTATCTTTATTATCAAATATTGTTGAAAAAATCCTCTGTTGAGGTTAGTACGAGGCGGTGGTACTATTAGGTATGAAAATCTTTCATGAAAAGTGAGGTTGAGAGATTGTGTCAAGGGTTGAGTGGTATTGGCTCAGTAAAGCCTTGAGTAATTTTATTGCACTTCAGTGAAAGTGATTAAGTTGGGTGAGGGCCCCGTAGACGTAACCAAGGAGTGCTGAACTGCGTTACCAAATTTTTGGCGTTTCTTTATTATTTCGGTTTTGTTTGTTTTTATTTTGTTGGTGCCAAATAAATTTGCGGAAAGTTTGCGAAATAATTAACCTCCTTCAGTTTTTTAATTGGTATTAGAGAAAGGTCACCGATTCAGAACTTGGTAGCAAGTTGGTGCAGATCCTAGTTTCACGAACATGACAATTTTTAAGATGAATCCCTTAAGGGGTAAGTAAGAAAGAAGCAAAGGAATGACACTACAGGTGGAAACTAGAAAATTTGTGAATGATGCGAAAGATGAATTAGATGAAAACTAAGAATTGGTACCACTTACACGAAATTTTAGTAAATGGCTGAAAAGAATGAAGAAGGACAGACCTAGCTTTAGACAATATGGCAGAAGTTCATCGAATAACGATTTAAAGAGAACAAGTCAAGACACAAAAGGGTGAACAGAAGGTAAGAAGAATCCAATGTCACGAATGTCAAGGTTTTGGACACATTCAAGCCGAATATGTTAATACTTCGAAGAAGAAAAAAGAAAAATCCTTCACGAGCACTTGGAGTGAAAATGATTCCGATAGTGAATCTGGCAGCGAAGAAGAAATCGCTAATGGCTCAGCATCGATTGCCTCATACAACAAAAGTCCAGTTACATGCTTAACAGTAACTGAGAAGGAAGTAACTGAAGTCGAGAAAGGGAGAAAATCAGAAAATTTCGAAAATAATTCGGCTCAAAATCTAATATCAGATTATAATAGTGATGAAAGTGACCTAGATGATGGAAATGAGAATATTTACGAAGCTCACAAAGCTATGTGTGAAAAATGGGTGAATACGTGTAGAAAGAATGAAAAATTGGAAGAAGAAAATCTCTCCATAAAGAACACTATCCAAGGGCTTGAAAAGAATTTGAAGTTGGCATTAGATAAGCTTGGTAAAGCTAGAATGAAATTAGTAAGTACCGAAAAGGAATTGAGAATGTTAAATGGAGGTATTGAAAAGCTAGAAAAGTTGTTGAAAATTGGTAAAGTTAAAAGGGATCTTCAAGGCATTGGGTATCAGGGTGAGTGCTTTAAAGTGAATGAGAAGAAAGATGACATATCCAAATTTATCCGAGAAGAAGAAACATCGAGAAAGAATCGAAGATTTATACTCACATGTCATTTTTGTGGAGTCATTAGACATATAAGACAAAGGTGTTATCAGTTACTACAAATGGTATTTCAAAAGGGTCAATATCAAAAATTTAGACGCTCTTCATTAAATTTCCAGCAGCATCTCATGGTATCGAAGCAAGCTTGGATTAGAAAGGGTCAAGTACAAGCACAAAAATGTAGTGAAGGAAAAATAAGAAATTGTACAGATTCACAGTTAATTAATGTTTATAAAGTAACTGGTCAAACAGAGGACAATTCAGTTACTTCTGAAGAAAAAACCGATGATCGAGATAATAAGACAAGGAATAAGCACAGGTTTGAGATTCTTCGAAGGGCACAGGGACAGTGTGCTTTACATTTTTGAAGTATTTTTTATGTTGTAAAACAAACAAAAAAAAGGAAAAGAAAAGTTTAAAAAATTGTTTTCTTTAGTTCTTCTTTAGTTTTTATGTTGTCGTCGTCTCATCTTTTTAGTAGTTTGCATTGTGACTTCTTTTTGGCTCTACCGAAGACTTTTCAACTCTCTCATCGGTATAGATCTCTTTTGCGTATTTTTCTATCTTTCGGGCATATCTTTCAGTGTTTTAAATGATGGTAATTTGTCTTCTTGGTGTGCTTATAATTTTTCCGCTGGTATGATTATGCATTTTGATACTATTTTGTCCTAAGGGGGAGATATCAGCTTGGTTATAATGAATGTTACATTCAAGGGAGATGTCAAGGTATATGTGTGACTATTCGTCTTACTTTTTGGCATCTTTTTGTCCTAAGGGGGAGAAATTTGGATGATTGGATAACTTGATGTTCTTTAGAACTTGATGTTTGATTAAGGGGGAGTATTTGTCATATGGATTGTGCATTTGATTTATATGTCCAATTATGTTATTTAGAAGGAGTTTCATATTTATGACAAACAATGCCAAAAAGGGGGAGATTGTTAGGATATATGTTATATATCTAAATAATTAGTTTTGGCATTATTTATTAATTGGACATATAAAATATTAATTGG
>JAOTAY010020322.1:0-12876 GCA_025629805.1 Erythroxylum baracoense
GCACAAATGCATGAGCATGAGTTGTGTTTTCCTAATTTCTCACATGTACCCGTTTCTATAATTCAACCCGTTATACGAAAACGGGATGTTACATATGTAAACTAACTATTTTTCATTACTCTATATGGTTCACTTTCTACTCAAATAGTTTAATCCAAGTTCAAGCATGCATTCAATCTAATTCCAACTAACATAACAGAATCTCATGGCAATATCCATTAGAATTATTCAAATGCAGTTTCATTACTGACACAAAGCGCATGATATGCCTAAACATGCATCCTATTTAACAAAATGCAAACAATGTATTTGAGAAAGTCAATGTCACCTCCTCACACTTAAAGATCACATTGTCCTCAATGTGACAAGTCAACCACCAAATAAAAGAAAATGACCTCAAACTAAATAAAAGAAATTTAAACAAACAAATGAAATTAAACCAAAAAAATGATAGCAATCCAAACAAAAGAAAATGACATGAAACCCAACAAAAGAAAATGGCACAAATTAAAAGTAAAAGGGGTAAAAAAGCTTATTGAAATGATGGTGGCGACGGTGTTGACGAAGGAGCTTCGAAATTGTTCCTCTGATTGAGGAACCTCTCCTTCAAGCTATGCTGCTCTTTGTGGACTTGCCGCATTTGGGTGTCGAGTTCGTTGATTTGGGAAGTCATTTGCTGCTGGTTAGAGGCCATCTGGTCGAGGATTTGTTGAAATCAGTCGACCTCCATTGGTGCACTAGGTTCCTCCTCTATTGCTTCTTCTTCTGGCTTAAGGACTACTCGGGATGTGGAGGGTTAGGAAGTAGCTGTATTGGTGCCCCTCTTGTTCCTCACTGTAGTATGCTTATGAGGATTTTGAAGTTTCATAAAATGGAGCTCCAAAATCTCAGAGCGTCTCAAATACAATATGTCAAATATATCATGTGGCGTTAAGGTTATAAAACAGCGCTAAAGCAGTAACAACATAGGACATTCCAAAATATGAACTCTTCTTATTAACAACACTCACTATTGATTAATTTTAACTTTTCGATCTATGCACCACAAAAAGAAAAGTTCTTTAGCCGAGCATTTGTTACTTTCAGTTTTATTGAACACAGTTAAGCACATAAATTTGTGTAAAATTAAATGCTCGACACTACGGATTAAAAAATTTGGTGCATTCCTAGAGTCAAAGTTTTCTTCCCCAATCAGAGGTTTCTAGTAATCATCTAGATAAAAATCAGCATGATCATCTAAAACTTTAGTGTTTGGCAAATCAAAAAGACCACACATGATAGTATAATCCAATTTGTAAGCAATACCGAATAACCTAAACTAGAAGACGTCCATTTTAGGATTATATCGGACTGTGGTGAAAAACTCTGTGGTCATTATAGGGTGAATACGTACATCACACCGAACAAACCTATTCCAAACTATGTTTGCAGCTAGTCGCTCTATTTTCTGCCTCACTCCTATGGTTTCTAACAATTCAAAATAAAAATACCTAGGAGTGACTAGTCCCCTATCCCTAAGGTCGCAGAAATGTGTACCTTCTTCCTCCAAGTAAATTGAAAATAGGGAATGATAAGCTACCACTAAATCGTGCTTACCTTCATCGGAGACTTCGCGGCGTAATTCATCGGTCGGTTCAGTCGATTTCTGAGCCATCATCTTCCTTGGTGCCATTATAAGAAGAAAACCTACAAAATTAAGAAAAAGATGAGTGAATTCTATTTTTAGATAAAGATAGCAAAATCTTACCCAAATCCTTATGTTTTTGAATGATTAATGCATGAAAAGAGGCAATGATTGTAAGATTAATGAGAAGAGTTGAAGAAAATACCAAGAATCTAGAGGAAAATGAAGAGTTTAAGAGAGTGGGAGGAGAGAATTTTGTGGGTTAGAGAGAGGAGTGAAAATTTAAAGAATGGGTGAAAGAAGAAAAAGGGGAGGGAAACTTAAATTTCCCTCCAGATGGAATTCCCACAATCATGGGAAAGGAGGTGATTCCCACAATCCTGGGAATTTCTGAAGAGATTTTCTACGATCATGGGAATCTCCTCCATTCATTTCTCTCCAAAAAGTTTCTGAAGAGATTTTCCACGATTGTGGGAATCAGTCCAATTCCCACCATCATAAGATGAGGTGATTCTCACAATTCCAAACCTTCTTCCAAGCTTAGTATTAGTTCTCCATGATCCCACAACCTACAAACACATCAAAATAATATTATAAACAAGAATTTCAAAAAGAAAACAAGTTGAAATTCAAACAAAAACAAAATTATTCATCAATCAAACTCAATTCAATAACTGAATAAATCAAGCAAACAAATGCATAATCAAAATCAATCAAAAGATAATAGAATTCCATGGGTTGCCTCCCATGTAGCACTTCTTTTAACATCTATAGCTCAACTCTCCTTTTTGCTCAAAGCGGTTCAAATGACTGGTACGGTGGCAGTGCAGAAGCTGATCTTAAACTCTGTATATAAGCCACTTCAGTATGAACTCCACCTTTCTTGTTGTTTTTCTTCCTACGCTTTCTCCTGCGCATTATTTCTTCCTGAATGCGTTACCAGGTCCTTAATATCTTCCCATCTTCTTTGGGGTTTCGATTCCTTGATATCCATTGGGGGTAAAGGAGAACGATAGTCTTTCTTGGATACCTTCAAAGTTAATTTCCTCTTTCCAACTCTCAGTGTTAATTCTCCCCTATCCACATCAATTATCGAACGAAAAGTAGCTAGGAAAGGTCAACCTAGAACCATCAGCATTTCTAGATCTTCTGCAACGTCCAGTATATAGAAATCTGTGGGGAAGATAAATTTATCAATCTGTATCTGCATGTTCTTGATGATCTCCTTTGGCTGACACACTATTCTGTCAGTTGTTTTCACTAATATTTTAGTGGGCTCTGGCTCTCCTAAACCTAACTTCTGACTAAACGTGTAAGGCATCATGTTGATGCTAGCTCCCAAATCCATAAATGCCCTAGCTATCTCGATTCCATTTATACTGCACAGAATGAAGAAATCCCCTCGATCTTCTTTCTTTTGTGCTATGTGTGGACTTCTTTCTGATTTGTGCTCTTTGAGCTATTTCTTTACCGATTCCTTTAACATGAGCTTTGTTTGGAGTTGATTTGTTATATCCATCATCTTGCTTAGCTCAATCTCCTTAGAATTCCTCATTGCTCCACTTGAAGATGATTTCCGTTGAGCAAAAATCTGATGTGGAAGTCCAAGTTGAAATTCCCTGATCGACTCACTTACTAGTTCACTCAGAAGGACTTCCAAAATTGTTTGTCCTTCTCTCTTGATTCCGTCTTTCTCCTTGTATTCACTTTCCTTTTTCTCTGTCCAAGTGAGGGCTATAATTCTTTCCTTTGGGTTGACCTTAGTGTTGCTTGGTAGGCTACCTGCATTTCTAGAAGATAAAGCGTTAACGAGTTGACCTACCTGAACCTCCAAGTTATGGATCGATGAGGCATGATTCTTCACGATTTGGTTGAATTTCACTTCCATCCTCTTCTGACTTTCTTCCTGGCTAGTAAACATCATCTTCTGATTCTCCTCTTGATCTGCCAGTTTGGACCCCAACACTTCCATCATCTTGTCCATTCTATTTTCCATCGCTCCAATTCGATCTTGCTGGAATCTTGGTGGTCCTTGTGGTCTCGCTTGGCCACCTACATTGTTATTACTCCAGGAAAAATTCGAATGGTTTTTCCATCCAAGATTATAAGTATTAGAGTATGGGTTGCTACCTCGCTGCGATTGACCCATATAATTTACTTGTCCGGTACCATTGGTTCTCAATAGGAAACACTCCGCTGAGCCGTGATTGTTCTGCCCGCAAAGCTCGTATTGAACTTCAATTTCCTTCACTGTAGAGGAGGATGCTCCTTGTATATTGTTCAACTGCTTCGTAAGAGCCATGATTTGAGCTTGCAAGCAGTAACAAAGTCAATGGATATCATACCTTTTTATTCTTTCTGCCCTTGTCTGCTCCTCTCACTCGACCACATGTAGCTGTTACTCGCCAACTCTTCCAAAAGATCATGAGTTGCTTCCAGAGTCTTCCTCATTAACAAACCTCCAGCTGCTGCATCGATGGTTCCTCTCGTGCTCAGATTCACTCCATTGTAAAATGTTTAAAGTAGGAACCCTCTCGGAAGGTTGTGATGGGGACAACTTCTCTGCAGTTCTTTAAATCTCCCCCAAACTTCATAAAGAGATTCCCGTCGTTCTGTTGAAAATTTGAAATCTCCTTGATAATCCTCATTGTCTTCATTAACGGGAAATACTTGGCGAGGAATGCTTGGGCAAGCTGCTCCCAATTCGTTATCTGTCCTGAATTCAGCGAGTTATACCATGCTTTAGCCCAATCTTTCAATGTGAATGAAAAAAACCTCAGCTTCATTGCATCATCGGACATTCCATTAAAATGGAAAGTGTCGCAGATCTCCAAAATATTTGTGAGGTAGGCATTCAGATCCTCGTTGGATAGCTCGTAGAACTGCACACTATTTTGTAGAATGTTGAGGAGCTTTGACTTTATCTCGAAATTGTTCGTTTGAACCACTGCTCTTGCCACTCCTTGAAGACTAAATCTTGGCCTCATGAAATCTATTCGAGTCCTCTCTGGTCCCCCTTCCTCTCCTTCTTTAGCTATATCTTATTGTGAAAAGTTTAGACATTTTTCCCTTCTTAACTCTCTTTCGTGTCTCTTGATGTCAGGAAATTTGTCTTCACTAACTTCTTTTGTTCTTCACGTGCTCCTTGTGTTCATGTACTTACAATTACACAAAGAAAAGTATCAAAATTCTTAAATCAAAGTAATCTAAATTAAACAAGATGCTAAACAATTACTCCCTAATAACAGTGCCAAAAACTTGTTAAGTGTAATTATGCAACACAAACTACTCATTTTATGCTCAAAAATCGCAAGTGTACAAGTCATGACTTGTAGTTGAAAAGCTAATATCGATCCTATAGGGATTGATTCCCAGATATCACTTAATTCAAACAAAACTTTGTTTGAGAAACGAAATAATTTAATGCAATTAATCTCAAAAATTTTAAATTAAAATTAAAAGACTAATAATGCACACTAAACGATACCAAAATGCAGAAAAATCGGAACTAAAAAATCTAAAAACTAGAGATTACTTTTTCTCTATTTTGTCTCCCTCCTATTTTATTAATCGAATTGTGTCTCACCTAAGATTTCCAAATGCATTAACTAGCCTCTCTCAAGGTATAATTAGTAGTCCCCAATCAAATTAAATGGAACCAATTAAACGATCTCTCAACCTACCTAATGACTCCACCAATTCAACTAGTTATTAAACTATCCTATGGGTGATCAATTGAATTCACCGAGATCTCTCTTCTAACTAATCAATTGGTGTGATGATTGCAAGTCTATAGGTTTCCAACTCTTATTATACAATCCTACATAAATAATCTTACTCACTCTCTTCATTTGTTGCAAGATAACAAATAAAATCAACAATCATCAAAGACATTTTCATCCAATTCAATAAAATAGGAGTTCTAACAAAATAGTTCAAAAGAAACTTTTAAAACTAAATCAGCCAATCATGGTCTCCATAACATCATCAACACACAAATATTCCATCTTACAAAGATTAAAAGAAAGAAAAACACTAAAAGAAAGAAAAACACAAAAATTGAATAAAAGAAACTTCTTCTCTTCTTTTCCAAAATCTGGAATTTTGGTTGTTGATGTGCTATTTTCACCAATCTTAATGATAACTTTGACTTCAATCATTCCTCAAGGCTAAAAACTTGTGTTCTTCGCTTAAGCAAGCACTTTATATAGTAGGGTTTCGTCTCTTAGTCATGGAGGCTTAATTAAATTTAATGAAGCCCCGTATAATGACTCAGATTATAATTCCCACGATCGTGGAAATTGGTATGGTTCCCACGATCGTGAGAAATGGCAACAGAGAGTCTCATAGCCAATTACTTAAAAAAACATAGACTAATTCACAACTATCACTATCCCAAGAGGATGGTGAACTAATCAAATCCCAGGTTATCTAAGGCTAGGAAATTAATAAAATGAAAATAAAAATGCACAGAAAAGCAAATATGGGAATTTGATTAGCATGAATTGAATTTGGGAAATTAAGACACAAATAAGGGAAATTAAGCAACACATGTCACAAGTAAAATCACTCAAGAGAAATTACCAAGTTATAAGAGAGGGTAATTTCCTATCATTAATGTTAATCTAGCCATTTATGCGTTATTGTCGTGTCGATTCTAGACTATCAAACAGTCGATTACTCTCTCTCAAGTTCTATTCATTAAACCTTAAATCGTAAACCCTAATTGAATCATGGAGTTTGCAATCACTTAATTAACAAAAGAACTACAATTCTAATTATATCTTAAGCCCTCTAATAAAATATCGAGACTCACATGGGATCTCTCTCTGCATAAAACCTAAAAAGATTAATCACGTGATCTATTGAATCGCCTAACTCTTATTATTATTCAGTTCACCCTCTCAGTTTATTACTAAAATATGCAAATACCGCAATCAATCACAACACCAAATCAATAAAACATAAAAATAACTATATTAGAATTAAATCAAGGTAAATACTAAAGCAAGAGTTAAAACATTATTAACAATCTAAGATCCATCAAACATTATTAACAATCTAAGATCCATCATTACATAATCCATTTCAATCTTATACATTGAATGAATAAAAATGAAAATGGAATGGAGAAAGAACTCGGATCGG
Organism: Erythroxylum baracoense; assembly: GCA_025629805.1. NCBI lineage: Eukaryota > Viridiplantae > Streptophyta > Magnoliopsida > Malpighiales > Erythroxylaceae > Erythroxylum > Erythroxylum baracoense. The sequence continues at coordinate 6,773 of JAOTAY010020322.1, forward strand.
ATAATCCAGGAAGGCAGTAGTGTCAGGTGACCCACTTATTTAAGAAGGCCGCATCGTCGAAAGACCCTCTTCTTCTTCTTTCTCTCTCTCTTCAAAGCTTTTCAAATGTGGCAAAAAATGAAGCTCTCTTTTAGGGTTACATCTCTTTCCCTTACATAATATTTTCAATTAGGGTGACCCTAAGGTCTTTTTTGGGTCTAAAAGGTCCGAATAGTCCCTTGAAAACTTAAGTTGGGAAGGTTGTACCCGTGTTTTGTCACACAGACTATGATTGTGGCCTCCTTATTTAACTCTCTATCACAATCATAGTAGAACATGTAACAATCGTGGACTCTTACATCCAGTTATGACATGATTATGGCATATTGGCCACAATCGTGGACTTCGTTTCGAGTCCGACCCTTCTCTGTTCTTTAATACTTTCCCTAAAACACTAGCAAACTCATTAGGGCACCTCAAATATATAAAATTAAAGCTAAAAAGCATACTTTAACCCACAAAATTATTATAACATAAATATCTACTAACTAACACAATTTTAACCTAAACATGAATTAAACAATTAAATTAACAACTATATACGAACTAAACTACCCATAAAAACATGATGCAATCTGTAGCTATCACTGATTTTATTAGACTCCTTAAAGAGACACCTGATCCTATGAAGATAGACAAGTTACAAGATATAAAGGAACTCATTTTCATTTAAAAGTTGCTAATGGCCAATCCCTTAGATCTTGCACTCACTGAGAAGGAGAAATATGAGCTTAACTTATACTTACAAACATTAGAGACATACAATCCTCAACTAAAGTAGAAATCTATAGCTCAATAGATGCAGAAAGAAGATAGAAATACAAGTATTTCTATAGTGTAATTCATAGAAAAAGAAACAGAAACAACATAATATCTCTTGATGATAATCTCAGAATGATTCATGATTAAAAAGAGTTGAAGGAGGCAGTAAGAAGAATCTTCAAATAGATAAATGGGGTAAATACAAATTCAGCTAATATTCCTGACATCTTGTTTAGTCAATTGGCAGGTTCCATAAGCCATAATCAACAATCTAAAATGCTTAAAGAAGTTACGTCCTAGGAGATAAAGGAAGTAGTGTTCTCATTCCAGCCAGATAAGGCCCTAGGATATGATGGATCCAATGCAAGGTTCTTCTAGGAGAAATGGACTATCTTAAAAACTCCATTAGTAAAGGATGTCCAGGAATTCTACAAAAATGGTAGACTGCCAACTAAAGTGAATAAGACTAATTTAGTCTTGGTTCCTAAAATCCCTAATCCTAATTGCTTAAATGATTACAGGCCTATTGCATGTTGCAATGTTTTATACAAGATTATTGTACAAATTCTTGTCAAAAGGTTGAAGCTAGCATACCTGGCTTCATCAAGCCAAGTTAGGGTCCCAGGAAGAAGCATGGTTGAAAATATTCTATTAGCTAAGGAATTACTCAAAGGTTACAAATCAAATGAACATATCAAGAGTTATGTGCTCAAGATTGATTCACTAAAGGTAATGATACCATTTAATGGAGTTTCTTATCAACTCTTTATAAGCTTTTAGAAATCCACATGACTTTATCAAATGGATTCTATCTTAAGTTACATCTATTTCTTATTTAGTATTGATGAATGGGGTACCTTATCAACTTTATACTACTGAAAGAGCAGTTAGACAAGACGATTCTCTATCTCCTTACACTTATTTGCCAATGTTATGGAGGAACTACAAAGACTCACTTAAATTTGTACACAAAAAAACACAAATTTCAAATTCCATTATAGATGCTCTAGTCTTAGGATTGGTCAACTTTCTTCTGCAGATGATTTATTCATGCTTTGTGCTAGTGATCCCACCTCTATTCGACTCTATTGAAAGCTTTGCAAATATTTCAAGATGTATCTGGGCTCAAAGTTAATCCAAGTAAGACTGTTATTAATGTTTTTAAACAATGTTATGAAAAATTAATGACTGTAATAATAGATGTTGTACTCAATAGACACCAACTACCTCTCACTTACTTGGACTCCAATCTCTACAAAAGGAATATAAATGCGGACCTCTCATAGAAAAGGTCAACATAAGACTCTCTTAATGGAACAACACATTCTTTTCATATGGAGATAGAGTACAATTGGCCCTCACCATTCTTAATAATTTGCATGTATACTAGTTATCACATTTGGCTATCCCTAAGGGATTTCTGAAGAAAATTGATAGAAGTATTAGATACTTCATCTGGCATGGATAGAATTATAATAGGGGAAGGTTATCCAAAGTTAAATGGAGTGCCATATGTCTTCCCAAGCAATATAGAGGGTTGGAAATCAACTCAGCTAGTAGAATGAGTAAAAATTTGCTGGAAAAAAGACTATAGAGCATATACTGGAACAAAGAAAGCCTATGGGTGATAAGTGTAAATTCCATTGTGTTTTAGGGCATAGTTTGATATGTGTTTACTCGTTAATTTGATTATTTAGTATGTGCTTATGTTAGAATTATGTTAATTTGTTAATTATTTATGTTTTAACTGTTCTATGGGTTAATACAAGCTTTTGAGCTTAAATATTATATTTTTGAGGTACCTTAAAGAACGGAGGAGTTTAAGAAGACATTCAGGCTGAAACAACCCTATCGTGATAGAAGACTCAGATGTAGACCACATCGTGGCCTATAGGGCCACAGTTGTGGCCTCTGTTGGGTGAACGCATAGACACTCACGAACTTCATGTTTTGAGGGATTTTTTGGACCTTTCAGATCTTTAAAAAACCCTAGAGTTACCCAAAACACAAGAGGATATAAAAAAAGAGGAAAAAGTGGAGAAAGAGCATTTGTATCAGCCACCTTGAGAAACCTTAAAGAGAAATCATCAAAAGACAGAGGAAGAGAAGAAGGAAGAGAGAAGAGGAGAAGAAGCTAGCTCGAAGTACTTCTCGGATCAGGAGATTTTCTAACGTCACTGCCTCTTGTCGTCCATTTTAGATTGTATTTCCTGTTCTTTTCAGTTTTATTATTATATATAATTGAATTGAATAGCTAATGATAGGATCTAAAATGTCGACGATGTTCTAAACTCACCTTCGAAATTTTATTCTTAAATTAATGAAATCTGATTCTTCATGTGTTTGTTAGATATTGTTGTGGTTTGATTCTATGATTGCGTAATTCGATAATAAACTAAGAGGGTGAATTGAATGAACATGATTAAATTAAACTAACGAGAGTTAGGTAATTTAACAGAAACCAGAATTGATCAGATCGAGAATTTATGCAAAGAAAGATCTTGTTTAGGTTTCGATAGTTTATTAGAGAATTTCAGAAAAATTTAAGATTTTGGATAGGTTATGCATTGAGAGATTGCAACCTCCACAATCTGATTAGGTTAGAGTTAATGGTTATAACTCGAGAGAAAGTAATCAACCCTAGGATAGTCTAGAACTAACAATCCAATAATTGGTAATTAGTTAGGTTAGCATTAAGGATAGGTAAAATTCCCTTTCTATCAATTGGTAATTTCTTTCAGTTGATTCTTGGGTGTGTTGCAAATTGTTTAGTAATTAGTATTTCATGTTTGATTCTTAATTTGATTGATTGAATTAAATTATCGTATAAGTTTTGTTACATCTTGAATTTCTATTATTTATTCTGGCCTTAGATTTTAAGATTAGGTTAGTTCCCTCCTAGTGGGATCGACACCTTTGGTACTATACTAACAAACTATGTGCTTGCAGATTATTGAGGGTTAATAATTAAAACATACACACAATCAAACCCCAATCAATAGGTAAGATGGGTACACATGTTTCATATCAAGTACAAAAACAAATGGTCTATCTCTTAAACTCTTTTCAATAGATCTTACATATGAGGTCCTTCATACATCCTCATATCAAGTGTCATGTTGGAAATGGAAATAAAACATCTTTCTTGTTTGATGATTGACATGCCTTCGGGCCTTTATGTAACACTGAACTCTTTACAGATTTAAGAGGATCTATCTTAGGAGATACTAAAGTCTAAGCTTTGATCTAGAATAACAGTTGGCAATGGATTTTTCATATGGGCAGAGGAGTCAGTTTTTTTGTTAAACAATGGCCTTCCTATCCCAAACCAAACACAAAAAATAAGATCAAATGGATGTTTCACAAGTCTCATAAATTTATAGCTCAATCATGCAAAGAATTATTGCTTGGACTTATGATCAAGTTTCCACTCTACATATTGATATAGGGATCAAGTATAGCTCTAGCTCACTCTTTCATGTTATGGTTAGCTGCTCTACACAAATTAGGAACTAGAGATAGTATTAAGTTCCAAATTTTAGGTACAAATTGCCCTATATGCTCTAGGGAAGTTGAAACATAGATTATATATTCTTCAAATTCCTCAAACTATATAACTACGAAGGGCTTTTTTCAATATATCTTTCTTACAAGATAAGGATATTAGCTAGATGAATACATTGTCTTGGGCTAGCAAATTTAGATGGGCTAATAGAGAAGATCAAAGGGTCTTCAAAATTGGTTTTGCTATGATGGTGCATTATATTTGGAGAATGAGAAACACCAAAATCTTTGGTAAAGATGAAGAGTTCAAGGATTATAATTGGAGACATTTGTCGCTCAAACTAAGGATGGATATTATGATCAATACCAATGATCTACTCATATCCAGTACTATTAAAATGCAATTGAACATCTAGGATACGATGATGTTGGATGTATCCATCCATGTACTTTCTTCATTAGTTTAAGCTCCATTATTAGGAGATGTAACTTCATACATTTTGTAACTTTTCGCCTTTTGAATTAATTCATTACTTACTTCCCAAAAAAATATTTAATAAATTATAAAACTAATTTTTAAAATATGAAAGGAATATAATGTTCTAAATTAATTAAAGAAAACTTTTTTCAAAATTTAATCAAGAAAAATACATTTTCTAATTAATCATGAAACTTATATTTAAAATAAATAACTAATTTTAATAAAATAGAATAATAACCACCCAAAATAATAAATTTATCTTATTTCAATCAAATTCATATAAATAATTTTTATTAAGAAATACCTTTCTTTATGACTTAAAAAACAATTTTATTAATTTTAAAGGAGTCAAATTAATTACTAATTTCTTTCTAATTGAAAATGAATTAATTTAATTTTTAGAAAATATTTTTTAAAAATATTAGTTAAGAATCAATTTAGTTATTATTCTTAATTTAATTAAGAAAAATAATTAATTTAATATTAAAATTAATATATCATCTTAATTACTATAATCATTTGATAACTAATTTAATGTGTTAATTCAACTCTTAAAAAGTTAAATCAATTTCAAATATTCCCTCCATTTGTGTGATCCCATTAAAAAATCTGAATGGATCACCAGTTTTACTTGGTTCTTCCAATTTTGTATAAGCATCTATGAGTGATCAAAGAACAAATTCTCACCAAAATGAACATATGATTAGGGAAAAACGTTTAACTAGATTGGATTGAAAAGAGATCTATCAAGTTTTTTTCAGGATGAGCATGCTACCTTGTTGTTAGTTAGAACAAGTAAAGTGTCGACCAGTTGAGTTAAGATCTACCAGGCTCACCTTGTTGTTATTCTTACTTTTATTATTATTTTCTTATCTTTTAATTAGTTTTATACACAATGATGAGATAGTGATGAGCCAAAGAAGTACCAAGGAAGAGACAATGAGGAGAAATGTCTTCTAGAGACCCAACTGGAGCTCAATAGCCTCAAGAGTGCAAAACCTTAGTTCATCCACTAGAGCGACCCAATATGTTATTGTTTAATGCAGGATCCTATAAGGAGTAATATCGAAGGCTTAAGGACTAGAATTAGGAAGCTCTAGAACAAATTAGCTTGACTCAATAGGTTTAGGAGCTCATCAATGTTAGAGCATAGTCTCAGTTCTTCGAGATCGTGAAGACCTCATACTAGGAGCTTACGCTCGAGGTGCTCTCTGTGTGTTGGAGTTATGTAAATATAGTGTCCTGGAAAGCAAGGGTATTTACATGTAACTTTATCTTCTTCAGTTACAGTTTTGTAATGAAAATATTTATTATTAAT
>JAOTAY010020323.1:0-12872 GCA_025629805.1 Erythroxylum baracoense
CAACTATGTTACATGTCGATCATTAATGATTGGTGAATGACTTAAGAAACTCCTTTCCTCAATCATTCAATCGCCCTAGCCAAGGTCTTGAAACAACCATTAAGATCGATGACAACATAGAGCTCAAACTCATCGATGGATCCCATCTTGACTCACCACTAATCAAATAGGTACTTAATTATATCCAATGACCATTCAACTAGCATGTTTTACACACTAAGTTTCTGACATCAAAACATAATACGTGACCTTTTGATTACTATGATTGTCTCAGGTCAAAGGAAAAATATATATTTAAATCTTAGAATATCCCACTTGATAGTTCATAGGTAATATTAACCATTAGGAATTCTCAGTTTGGTCAGTTCAATGGTCATATCTCCATATGCATCATCTATATATGTAACTTAGTAAATGAGATCTACTAATATCCATCTAATAAATACTATTACATATATATTGATCTAACCGGATCATTAAAGTTCTTATTTGATGATCCTACGATTAAGAACACTTTTAGATTAAACCTTAAAGACTTGAACCTCATTATCATAATCTCCATTATGATAGCAAGTGTATAAATTTAATCAAGGACTTATAATATTAGGATAAAAGCAATAAAAATATGATAATATAATTATTTGCCATGTTAGTAAACAAAGTTAATAATCACAAAATAAAGGTGTTCAATCTATTACATAACTATTGGGTCATGGGCATAATTCCAACAATCTCCTACTTGACCTAGACCCAATTAGTCATGAACTTCAATCCTATTTTCCACTTGTGCTTATCAAACTCCTTTGACCCAAGCGCCTTAGTGAAGGGATCTGCATCGTTCTCCTTTCCTTTAACCTTTTGAATTTGAATGTCCTCACACTCAACAATTTCTCTAATCAGATGAAACTTTCATAGAACATGCATGGATCTTTGGTGTGACCTTAGTTCTTTAGCTTGTGCAAAAACACTGGTATTGTCACATAATAAAGGAACAACTTCCTTTATCGGAGAAACCACATCAAGTTCAGTTAAGAACTTTTTCATCTAAACAGCTTCCTTAGTTGCATCGCATGCAGCTATGTATTATGCTTCAATAACTAAATCAGCTACAGTAGCTTGCTTGGAACTTTTCCAACTCACTGCTCCTCTATTCAAGGTGAAAGTATAACTAGAGGTAGATTTGCTATCATCTTTATCTGATGCAAAGCATTAGTATAGCCTATTAGCTTTAATTCATAATCTCTATATATGAGGAATTGGTTCTTAGTTCTTCTCAAGTACTTAAGGATGGTTTTAATCACTTTCCAATGTTCCTCACCTGGGTTACCTTGATAACTGTTAGCTATTCCTAGCGCATAGGCTACATCGAGCCTTGTACATGCCATGGTATACATGATAGCTCCCACTATACTGGCATATGGGACCCTACTCATGTACTCTCTTTCTTCAAGAGTTTTAGGGACAATCCTCCCTACTAAGAGAAATTCCAGTGCCTATCGATAAATAACCTTTTCTAGAAATTTTCATATGATACCTTTTTAAGATAGTATCAATGTACATGGAATGGGAGAGCCCTAGCAGCTTCCTTAATCTATCTTTATCAATGTACATGGAATGGGAGAGCCCTAGCAGCTTCCTTAATCTATCTCTATAGGTCTTAATTCTAAGAATGTAAGATGCTTCTCCCAAATCCTTCATGGAGAACTCTTCGGATAATCAAATCTTTGTCTTTTGCATGGCTGGTACATCATTTCCTATTAGCAATATGTCATCTACATACAACGCTAGGAAAATAACTATGCTCCTACTAACCTTCTTATACACACGTGGCTCTTCTTCGCATCTAAAAAAATCAAACTTTACGATTGTTGTATTGAAGCAAATATTCCAACTTCGTGAAGCTTGCTTCAATCCATAAATAAATCTTTATAGCTTACATACTTTATTAGGAGCAGATGACAATTTGAAACCTTCAGGTTGAGTCATATAGACATCTTCCTTAAGCTCTCCGTTAAGAAACGTTGCTTTCACATCCGTTTTCCATATCTCATAATCATAATATGTAGCTATAACAAGTAGAATCTGAATAGATTTGAGCATTGCCACAGGGGAAAAAGTTTCATCATAATTAGTACCTTCCTTTTGATTATCTTCCTTGGCAACAAGACAGGCTTTATAGGTTTCAACCTTCCTGTCAGCTCCAATCTTTTTCTTAAATACCCATTTACATCCTATGGGTTTTATTCCTTTAAGGGATCGACCAAGTCTATCCTTTGTTGATTCTCATAGATTCTAACTCGGATTCCGTGGCTTGAAATCACTTCTCATGATCTGGATTTGCCATAGCCTCTTTGTAAGTCTTAGGGTCATCATCAATATATGGGATATCATCAATATGATTATCTTTGTAACCTTGCACCATTAAGTTTAATCTATCTGGTGCATGACGATCCCTAATAGACCTTCTAAGAGGCTCATGTATAATAGGTTCTTCCTTTAATTGATCTTGTTGTTGCACAAGTTCCTGAACAAGTTTATTAACCGATCCATTTTCCTCAATGATTGAGGTTGGTACCTTTTGTGCCAACTTCAAGATATCAAGTAAAGACTGCTCAACATGCATCTGATGCTCTTGAGCTAGTGTTGGCTCGTCAAAATCTTAAATTTCATCAAGATCTATTTCTACACTATGACTTCCTTCATTAAGGAACTCCCTTTCTAGAAAGGTTGCATTTCTGGCCACAAACACTTTGTGTTCAAAAGGGTGATAAAAATAGTATTTCATAGTTTTCTTGGGATACCCAACAAATCTACACTTGTCAGACCTCGCTTCAAGCTTATCTGGCAACAATCTCTTGACATAAGTTGGACAACCCCAAATCTTCAAATGTTTTAAGTTAGGCTTACGTCCTTTCCACATCTCATATGGAGTTTTAGTGGGAAATTTGTTTAATAAATAGGCGACGGCTTCTAAAGCATATCCCTGTAGGAAGATAGGAAGATCAGTGAACCCCATCATGGATCTCATTATATCCAATAAAGATCGATTTCTCCTTTCTGAAAGACCATTGTGTTGTGGTTTTCCTGGAGAAGTCCAGTAAGACAAGATTCCATCTTGACGTAGATAATCAACAAAATCATCACTAAGATACTCACCACCATAATCAGATCTTAGTGCCTTTATACTCTTACCAGTTTGTTTTTCAAATTCACTACGAAATCTTTTGAACATTTCAAATGATTCAGACTTGTGCTTCATAAGATAAACAAAGTCATATCTTGACATATCATCAGTGAAGGTGATAAAATAAGAATATCCACCTTTAGCTTGAACTTTTATAGGCCCATATACATCAGTATGTATGAGTCCTAAAAGTTCGCTAGCTCTCTCACTAGTTCTAGTAAAAGGAGATTTGGTCATTTTACCTTTGAGACAAGATTCAAGTGTTTCATATGATTCCTAATCATATTGACCAAGAAATCCTTCCTTGTGCAACTTGTTTACTCTTTTCTCACCAATACGACCAAGTCTACAATGCCAAAAGTAAGTTTGATTTGTTTGATTATCTCTCTTCCTTTTTTGATCAGAAACAATCATAATTGTATAGACAACTATTTCAGGTAAGACATAAAGACAATATTGTAAATAACCACTTACATATAATTCATCACCATGAAATATATTACATTGGTTATTCGTAAAGATTGTATGAAATCCACGCTTATCTAATGACGAAATGGAAACAATGTTCGAAACAAACTTAGGAACATAATACCAATCTTCTAATAATAAAGTCTTTCTTGTAGTCATAATAAGAGAAATAGTTCTTGAAGCTAGGGCAGCAACACTTGCTCCATTCCCAGCTTGTAGCTTGACTTCTCCCTTCTTCAATCTCCTACTGATCTTTAAACCCTGCAACATATTGTAGATGTTAAAGCTACTACCAGTATCTAATACCCATTTAGTAAAGTCAATAGTAGTTAAAGAAATCATGAAAACATTTTTCATAAATGTCCCACCTTGTTTCTTGCCTTTTAAAGCAGCCAAATACTCTGGGCAGTTCCTCTTCTAGTGTCCCTTCTTTGTATAAAAGAAACATTCGGCATCCTTTTAGTCAACTTTTTTCTCCTTACCCTTGGACTTGTTCCAAACACTTTTGGGTGCAAAATGATTTTTCTTGGGCTTCCTCTTGCCCTTCCGCTTGCGCTTAGAATATTTACCAACCAGATTCACAAACCCTGACACTTTCACCTTCTCAGATGATGCTACTTAATTTTTATAATCGATCAATACGTTGAGCATTTCATGAAGATCAAAGTCCATCTTGTTCATGTTAAAATTAACAATGAACGGTGAAAAAATATTAGTAAGAGACTGTAAGATCAAATCTTGTGACAGCTCTTTCCCTAGTGAACACCCTAACTTCTGAAGTTTTTATATAAGATCAATCATCTTAAGAACATGGCGTCCCACATGAGACTTGGGCTTTAGTTCAGACTTGAACAAGGAGTTAGATAATTGGTATCTAGCAGTCCTACTTTGTGACCCATACATCTTCTTAAGATGCTCAATGATCTATGGAGATTTCATACCTTCATGTTGCCCTTGGAGTTAGAACTCATTGATGCCAGAATAATGCACTTGACATTAGTACTTTGTTCATTGTACTTACAATATGCATCCAATGCATTAGCATCATTAACTTCCTTAGAAGCTGCTTCCTTTATTCGATCACATTAATAATTTTTCGTGTATGAGAACAATTATCAGATTACGGTACCAATCATTAAAATTGTTACCAACTAGCTTGTTAGCATTAAAAATGCTTCGCAGTGATATAATAGACATTTTGAGAAATCTAATAAAAAGAAAAACACTAAAACAATAATAGAATCATATATCATTAAGACATGGACTTTTATCTAAATTATATAAAAAACTTTAAAACATGAATGAGCCCCTTGGTTGTCAAGTCGTTACTTATGCATAATTAAAGAGTAATAAATTACCAATTTTATCATATAATATTTATAGTAGGCTCAATACTATATAGTCCCCTAGTTATCAGGCCGTTCCTATTAGTATAGTTGAGTTTATCCATCTAAATGATGAATAATTAATTAATATTATACTCCCTAGTTAGTCTAGTCCAAAAGTATAAAATTAAGTAATTTTTTCTCACACATGCATCATAGGCAATAGAAAATATTATTTATCCTTGAACTACAAGTCACCTGGTTATCAGGTCATTCCTTGTAAACAAAAATAAATATTATGATCTACTTGGGTGGAAAATCCTTTTTGATAAAATATCATTTATTATATCAAAATAAACACCAATAATTTTAAAGGGTCAAGATTTCATGTTATTAAAATAATTTTAATAACATTAGTGATCATATCACATTGTCAGACAACATTCGTACAAGAAACTTTTAATGTAAGAATGTATGTAAGTCATAACAAATGTACTATAATTAAAAATTAGAAGAAACCATCATATACTGTAATGAATGGACGATCATATATGAGTTTATCATGCACATATATGAAAGATCACATCTGTCCAATGATAATTAACAAGTTTATCATACACAATTATGAAAGATAACATCTGTACAATGCTTTGTAATGAATTTTCGATGCACAACATTTGTCGAAATGCTTTTAAAAAAAAGATTGTATTAAAGCATGCGTACAACATCTGTTAATAAGCCTTTAATGAATTTTCCATGCACATATAGAAAAACAACATCTGTCAAAAACCTTTTAAACCAAATGCTTTCAAAACTTGTATTACACAATACGTACAACATCTGGAAAAAGCCTTTAATGGATTTTCCATGAAAAACAACATCTGTCTCTCATACATAAACAGAGACTCACTCATTTTTGTCGTACGTGTAATAAACAAAGTGAAGTATTTGGTCTTTGTTAACTGACTGAACATTTAATAAACGAAAGAAGTGTGAGACCAATTTCAGTAAAGCCAAGATAATCTCATACATAATAAATGAACAACTTCCATTTGTTAAAACAAGGAACGCAATAAAATATAACTACCATAATATTGGCATTTTTCAAGTATGATACGAATGCAATACTGGCTCTGATACCAATTGAAGGATTGCATACGCAGCGAAAACAAAAAATAATTGTTGGAATCATAAATTTATTTATTTCTTTTAATAATCATACTCATAGCAAGAACAGGAAAAAAATACCTGAAATTTGTGAGGATTAACCGGTAAAAGTCTCTATGCACTCCACACCAAGATAACCAACTATGTTACATGTCGATCATTAATGATTGGTGAATGACTTAAGAAACTCCTTTCCTCAATCATTCAATCGCCCTGGCTAAGATCTTGAAACAACTATTAAGATCAATGATAACATAGAGCTCAAAATCATTACCTAGAGACGATAGATCCCATATTGACTCACCACTAATCAGATAGGTACTTAATTATATCCAATGATCATTCAACTAGTAATTTTACATACTAGGTGTCCGACATCAAAACATAATAAATGACCTATTGATTACTATGATGATCTCAGGTCAAAGGAAGAATATACATTTAAATCCTTATGAGAATATCCCACTTGACAGTTCATAGGTAATATCAATCATTGGGAATTCTCAGTTTGGCCAGTTTAATAACCATATCTCCATATGCATCATCTATATATGTTACTTAGTAAATGAGATATACTAATATCCATCCAATAGATACCATTACATACATATTGATCTAACTGGATCATTAAAGTCCTTATTTGATGATCCTATAATCAAGAGCACTTTGAGATTAAACCCTAAAGACTTGACTCTCATTATCATAATCTATATTATGATGGAAAGTGTATAAATTTAATCAAGGACTTATCATATTAGGGTAAAAGAAATAAATATAATATGATAATAAAATTATTTTATTAAACACAGTTAATAATCATAAAACAAAAAGTGTTCAATCTATTACATACTGATTGGGTCATGGGTATAATTCTAACTATCTTCCACTTGACCTAGACCCAATCAGTCATGAACTTCAATTCTATTTTCCACTTGTGTTTATCAAACTCCTTTGATCCAAGCGCCTTAGTGAAGGAATCTGCAGCATTCTCCTTTCCTTCAACCTTTTGAATTTGAACGTCCTCACACTCAACAATTTCTCTAATTAGATGAAACTTCCGCAAAATATGTTTAGATCTTTAGTATGACCTTGGTTCCTTAGCTTGTACAATAACATCAGTATTGTCACACAGTAAAGGAACAACTTCCTTTATCGAAGGAACCATACCAAGTTCAGTTAAGAACTTTTTTATCCAAACAACTTCCTTAGCTGGATCACATGTAGTTATGTATTCTGCTTCAGTAACTTAATTAGCTACAGTAGCTTGTTTGGAACTTTTCCAACTTACTACTCCTCTATTCAAGTTGAAAATATAACCAGAGGTAGATTTGCTATCATCCTTATTTGATGTAAAGATAGCATTAGTATAGCCTATTAGCTTTAATTCATAGTCTCCGTATATGAGGAATTGGTCCTTAGTTCATCTCAAGTACTTAAAGATGGTTTTAACCACTTTCCAATGTTCCTCACCTGCATTACCTTGATACTCGCTCACTATTCCTAGCGTGTAGGCTACATCGGGCCTTGTACATGTCATGGTATACATGATAGCTCTCAGTGCGCTGGCATATGGGACCTTACTCATGCGCTCTGTTTCTTTTAGGGTTTTAAGACAATCCTCCTTACTAAGAGAAATTCTAGTGCCTATTAGTAGATAACCTTTTTTGGAATTTTTCATGTGATACCTTTTTAAGATAATATCAATGTACATGGATTGGGAGAGCTCTAGCAGCTTCCTTAATCTATCTCTATAAATCTTGATTCTGATAATGTATGCTACTTCTCCCAAATCCTTCATGGAAAACTATTCAGATAGCCAAATCTTTGTCTTTTGTATGGCTAGTACATCATTTCCTGTTAGCAATATGTCATCTACATACAGCACTAGGAAAATAACTATGCTCCTACTAATCTTCTTGTACACACATAGCTCTTCTTCGCATCTAACAAAATAGAACTTTGCGATTGTTGTATTGAAGAAAATATTCCAACTTTATGAAGCTTGCTTCAATCCATAAATGGATCTTTATAGCTTACATACTTTATTAAGAGTAGATGGCAATGTGAAACCTTCAGGTTGAGTCATATAGACATCTTCCTTGAGCTCTCCGTTAAGAAAATTTATTTTCACATCCATTTTTGATATATCATAATCATAATTTGCAGCTATAACAAGTAGAATACGAATAGATTTGAGCATTTCCACAAGGGAAAAAGTTTCATAATAATCAATACCGTCCTTTTGATTATAACCCCTGGCAATAAGACGGGCTTTATAGGTTTCAACCTTCTCGTCTGCTCCAGTCTTTTTCTTAAATACCTATTTACATCCTACGGGTTTTATATCCTTTGAGGGATCAACCAAAGTCTATACTTTGTTGATTCTCATAGATTCTAACTCAGATTCCATGGCCTTAAACCACTTCTCATGATCTAGACTTGCCATAGCCTCTTCGTAAGTTTTAGGGTCATCATCAATATATAGGATATCATTAATATGATTATCCTCGTCACCTTGCACCATTAAGTTTAATCTATCTAGTGGATGATGATCCCTAGTAGACCTTCTAAGAGGCTCATGTATAATAAGTTCTTCCTTTACTTGTTCTTGTTGTTGCACTAGTTCTAGGATAGATTCATTAACCGGTCCGTTCTCCTCAACGATTGAGGCTGATACACTTTGTGTTAACTTTAAGATATTAAGTAAAGGTTGCTCAATATACATTTGATTCTCTTGAGCTTGTGTTGACTCGTCAGAATCTTGAATTTCATCAAGATCTATTTCTACACCATGACTTCCTTCATTAAGGAACTCCCTTTTTACAAAGTTTGCATTTCTGGCCACAAACACTTTGTGTTCAAAAGGGTGGTAGAAATAGTATCCCATAGTTTCCTTGGGATAGTCAACAAATCTACACTTTTCAAACCTCGTTTCAAGCTTATCTGGCAGCAATCTCTTAACATAAGCTAGACAACCCTAAACCTTCAAATTTTTTAGGTTAGGCTTACGTCCTTTCCATATCTCATATGGAGTTTTAGTGACTGCTTTAGTGGGAACTTTGTTTAATAAATAGGCAGCAGCTTTTAAAGCATATCCCCATAGGAAGATAGGAAGATTAGTGAACCCTATTATAGATCTCACCATATCCAATAAAGTTCGATTTCTCCTTTCTGAAACATCATTGTGTTGTGGTATTCCTGAAGAAGTCCACTGAGACAAGATTCCATCTTGCCTTAGATAATCAATAAAATCATTATTAAGATACTCACCGCCATGGTCAGATCTTAGTGCATTAATACTCTTACTAGTTTATTTTTCAACTTCACTATGAAATCTTTCGAACATTTCAAATGATTCAGACTTGTGTTTCATAAGATACACAAATCCATATCCTGACATATCATCAATGAAGGTGATAAAATATAAATATCCACCTTTGGCCTGAACTTTCATAGGCCCATATACATCAGTATGTATAAGTCCTAAAAATTCACTAGCTCTCTCTTCAGTTCCAATAAAAGGAGATTCGATCATTTTGCCTTTGAGACAAGATTCATAAGTTTCATATAATTCATAATCATATTGACTAAGACATCCTTGTGCAACTTGTTTACTCTTTTCTCACCAATATGACCAAGTTTATAATGCCAAAGGTAAGTTTAATTTATTTGATTATCTCTCTTCCTGTTTTGACCAAAAATATTCATAATTTGATCAACAACTATTTTAGGTAAGATATAAAGACCATATTGTAAACAACCACTTACATATAATTCATCACCATGAAATATATTACATTGGTTATTCTTAAAGATTGTATGAAATCCATGCTTGTCTAATGACGAAATGCAAACAATGTTCAAAACAAATTTAGGAACATAATAACAATCTTCTAATAATAAAGTCTTTCCCATAGGCATAACAAGAGAAATAGTTCTTACAGCTAGGGTAGCAACACTTGCTCCATTCCCAACTTGTATCTTAACTACTCCTTTCTTCAATCTCCTACTGATCCTTAGACCCTGTAACTTATTGTAGATGTTAAAGCTACTACCAGAATCTAATACCCATTTAGTAGAGTCAATAGTAGTTAAAGAAATCATGAAAAGTAGCCATTCAAAGTAGCCAAATACTCTGGGCAGTTCCTCTTCCAGTGTCCCTTCTTTGTACGTAAGAAACATTCAGCATCCTTTTAGTCAACTTTCCTCTCCTTACCCTTGGATTTGTTTCAAACACCCTTGGGTGTAAAATGATTTTTCTTGGGCTTCTTTTTGCCTTTCCACTTGCATTTAGAAGAGTTACCAACTAGATTCACATACCCTAACACTTTCACCTTCTTAGACGATGTTACTTGATTTTCAAAATCAATCAATAAGTTGAGCATTTCATAAAGATCACAGTACATCTTGTTTATGTTAAAGTTAACAATGAACAGTGAAAAATTATCAATAAGAGACTGTAAGATTAAAACTTGTGACAACTCTTTCCTTAACGAACACCCTAACTTCTCAAGTTGTTCTATAAGATCAATCATGTTAAGAACATGGGGTCCCACATGAGATTTGGTCTTCAGTTCAAACACGAATAAGGAGTTAGATAACTAGTATCTAGCAGTCCTACTTTATGACCCATACATATTCTTAAGATGCTCAATGATCTATGGAGGATTCATACCTTCATGTTGCCTTTGGAGTTCATAACTCATTGGTGCTAGAATAATGCACTTGGCATTAGTACTTTGTTCGTTGTACTTAAAATATGTATCCAATGCATTAACATCATCAATTCCCTCAGGAGACGCTTCCTTCACAGGTTTATCGATCACATTGATAAGTTTCTTTTGCATGATAACAATTTTTAGATGCAGTACCGATCATCAAAATTGTTACCCGCTAGCTTGTCAGCATCAAGAATGCTTCGCAGTGATATAGTAGACATTTTGAGAAATCTAATGAAAAGAAAACACTAAAATAAGAACACATGAACTTTGGACTTTTATCTAAATAATATTTAAAAAAATTTAAAACATGAATGAGCCCCTTGGTTGTCAAGTCGTTACTCATGCATAATTAAAGAGTGGTAAATTACCTATTTTATCATATAAAATATCAATACTACATAGTCTCTTGGTTGTCAGGTCGTACCTATTAGTATCGTTGAGTTTATCCATCCAAGTGATGAAGAATTAATTAATATTATACTCCCTAGGTAGTCTAGGCCAAAAGTATAAAATTAAGTAATTTTTCCTCACACATGCGTCATATGCAATAGAAAATATTATTTACCCCTGAACTACAAGGTACAAGTCACCTAGTTATCAAGCCATATCTTATAAATAAAAATAAATATTATGATCTACTCAGGTAGAAAATGCTTTTTGATAAAATATCATATATTATATCAAAAATAAACTCAATAATTTTAAAAGGTCAAGATTTTATGTCATTAAAATATAATAACACTAGTGATCGTATCACCTTTTCAAATAACATTTATAATTAACGCCATTTATCAATATAAACTCACACATTTTTATCAATATAAACTCATGCACATTGAATGCGTAACATGGAATTTTTTTTCTTTTGTATCCACGTGAAAACCAATATAAACTCATGCATATTACATGAACAACATGTAACTTTCCTGTTTCTGTATTCACGTGAAAAAGAACATCTGGACAATGATAATTAATGAGTTTTCCATGTACATCTTTCTCTCGTACATAAATAGAGACTCACTCATTTTTGTCGTACATGTAATAAATGAAGTGAAGTATTTGGCCTCTGTTAACTTGTTGGACATTTAATAAATGAAAAAAGTGTGAGTCTCTCGTATATTTCTTTACATTTCAGAAACAGAGACTCCTTCTGTTGTATTGTTTTCCATGAAACCAATTTCAGTGAAGCAAACATAATCGCATACATATTAAATGAACAACTTCTATTTGTTAAAACAAGGAACGCGATAAAATATGCAAATCATAACATTGGCATTTTCAAGTATGATGTGAACGGAATACTGGCTTTGATACAAATTGAAGGGTTGCATGCACAACGGAAACAAAAAAAATTGCAATCTTATATAGATCTATTGCGTTTATTTTCATACTAATAACAAGAACAAGCAAAAATAAATACCAGGAATTTATGAGGATTAACCGGTAATGATTTTCAAAACTATGAAATCTCTATGCACTCCACATCGAGAAATACGTCTCGCGTTCAACACTTGATATGACTATGGAAGATTTTGAAGAACCCTTTCTTTTAAAACGGAGAAAACAAACTTTCTTCTCTTTTGCTTTTTAATTTATAAGTACAAAATTTCAGAGTATCTCTAACTCTCTTCTCTTTTGTTAATTAAACGTTCAAAAATAGAGGGACCTACTTTATTCTCTTCGTTTATTAAAAAACGATCACAAAAATGAGACTCTTTATTCTATCTCTCTTATCAACGTAAGTGTTTTTTCGTTTCTTTTTAAAACTTGAAAGACCACAACATCTCTTCATTTCGTTTTGGATTTAAACAGTAAAATCAAAAATCAAACCAAGCCAAGGTGACCTTTCACCATCCGATGGTTTTCCTTTTTTTTTAAAAATATTATTTATCAAAAGAAATAAAATAGAACTATTTTATTTTATAAAAAAGAAATAAAATAAAACTATTTTATTTTATTCATTTATTTCGCACAAGAGAGTTTCTAATATTAATTATATTTTCTGTG
>JAOTAY010020324.1:0-12864 GCA_025629805.1 Erythroxylum baracoense
CAAGGCTTTCTCGACTTTATGTACTGTACAAATTTTCATTAAAATGTGTTTTATGCAAGGTTTCATCACTTATTTTTACATGTTATAATAACCATATCACGAAACATCACATTCAGAAGTCGTCTCACCGTACCGTTTCATGTAAACTTTGAGCCATAGTTTCATGATCCATGATCATTATCATTTCATGCCTTCAACGGATGATGCCTTTCTTTTCTAATAGTTTTAGGTGCCTGCTGAGACTAGTTCTCCATGTTCTTGGCTCTCCAACTTCCACAAATAGCCTGGTATGCCTTGCTACGTCAACCTCCCGAGCTTCCAGCTACGCAATCCGATTGCCCAATTTTCAATTCGTATAAATGTGCAGAAAATCGCACACTCATCACTTCTAGAAGAGACAAAGGAGACATTGCGTTGTATCATTGCCCATCTAATGTAATAGAAGATAACATTCCATCACTTGCTTATAACCAGAGATTGGTTATTTTCTAATATTCTTAAATTGTTTCTATCTCAGCAAATTTTACAAAGCCTTCACAAATTGACTTGTCGTCTACGGTGAAATAATTTGTCTTCATAAATTATTTTTATTTATAATTTATATTCACTAATATGACAATATCTTTAATTATATGATTAATTCATACTTAATATTATTTTTATGGGAAAAATTTTATATTTCTTTTTTCACTCTAACGAACTTTATAAATATTTATAGTGAAATACGCAAAACTTCTAAAAATAATTCTATTATTTTAAATTAGTTAGAATATACCTTGTAATGCTAGAAATTCTAAAAAATAATTTTTTTTTTGGAGATTTGGACTTGTGGAAAATTTAAAGGAGTTTCAAAAGAATTTGAAAGAAAATGGAGGTAAGGAACGAAATATGAGAGAAATGATTTTCAGAACTATTTTATTTGACAAATTCAATTTATCTATTGGTAGAAAAACATCTCTCAAGAGTTAAATCCCTATTGAGGAACTTAATTAAATTATAGCGTTCAATTTACCTATAAGTCTTGATCTATAGGTGTTTAAAAATATCTACAAATTCAATAGATAAAAACTAATGTTATTCCTCAATTGATATATATATTATAATTATATTCACTTCATAATATTATCAACTTAAAGAATATTATCATATCTTCACTTAATTCCAAAATCTTCCAAATGATTTCATACCTAAGACAAAAACTTAAAAACGCAAACAAATTGAATAACGCTGAATAAAAATATAAAAATAAGTTGCCTCCTTTGTGGTTTAAGGTGTTTACGTTGTTTTAAAAGTGAGGTGACTAATAAAATGATGTGATTTACATGCATATGATTTTATAAATAGAAAGTTTTACACAATATTTTTTTGTCGAATACACAGCACGATGCACAGACAAGGTTGTGGGTGTCCCAGGATTTCATAAGCTCCTACACTTGAGTCACCTCCAACACAGGAGGATGACCACATTCTAGAGTCAACAAGTGCCTCCATGAACCAACCAAAGTCCCAATTGTCAAGGCCGATGGAACCAATCGTAGTGAGTTTTAATGCAGAACAGATGACTCAAATTCTTACTGCAGCGATGTGGTAGTCATGTGAAAGTGCGGAAGCTTCTGGATGCTCAATTGAACGCATTTGTAAATTGGGTGCAAAACCATCTAATAGGAGTAGAGACCCTGAAAGTGCATCAATTTGGTTAGATCGGGATAAGAATAATAATTTAAATGGATTAGTGATAGAAGGATGAGACGAGGAATATCATCTAATTAGAGGTTGGTTAGACCATCTACATTGTCCAGAGAGTCCTGAAACACCAAGAGCTCAACACCAAGGTGTAGCTAATATGGAAGGAGACCACCTACATAGGCTGGGGTAATTTCAGTAACCCAGCAAGATGCTAAGGATACATCTAGTACGATGATAGGTATCGGTAGTGGTGAATATATTGAGATCAATCCCAAAACTATACACTAGTATGTGCTAAAAGATTTCATTAGATAGATTAGTGTGAATTTGGAGCTTTTAGAGTGTCATTTGATAATGACTACTTTCACTAAAACTACACCAGTATCGTAGAATGTTCATAGAGGTAGTTACATAATAGTTAAACTTAAAAGCTCTCTAATGAGTTGATCTTATTAGATATCCATGACTATGAACTCATATTGGGAAGGAAATTGGTTAATAGTACATTCTGTCAATGTGGATTGCTTCTAAAGGAAGTTAGGATTTGTATACAAGGGAATTTATATAAGTATTCAACAGAAAATGTAGAGTGCTCCTATCTCTTAACATATCAGCCATAATAGCTAGAGAAGTACTAAAAAAATTACTATACAAGTTATTCAGTTCTATGACTCAATAATTAAAGAAGTTTTTAAAGTCATTTAGCATTTTAATACTGGAAAAGTAATTTGTGAATATATCTAGAGGATGAAATTGTTTATTACGGTTGAATGCATTACGGATTAATTATTGATACGAGTAATTGGTGATTGAATTTTGATATGTTTAAATGTTATGACCTTATAAAGTGGTTGATTAGAACAAATATCAATCTTAGCATAAAATTTTGTTTTTAAGGGCAAGTCTATTTTTGATAAGAATTATGTATGAGACCTTTAAACAAGTATGAAATGGAGATTTTAGATGGCTAAAAAAATTTAGTAACTAATAAAGTCCCAGATTGAGTTCTGGGACCTGAAATCACATAAGTGTTTTGAGGTATTAGAAATGGACAAGTAAAGACATCTTTATTAAACATCAAATTAGCGCAATGGAAGTACGAGGTATACTCCCTGTTTGAAGAGATTGAGGTTTGATAAGCTCGAAATTGCATTATGAGATGGTAAAATTTGAACTCTGAGAAAATTGAATTGTTTTTATGTGAATAGGATATTATGTTAGCATCTTACGATATGATCCTAATGATTGATATACTTTTAAAAAGTATGATGGGAAATGACAAAGGTACAATAAATAGTTCACCCGTGGTTATGGATTTGATATTCGAAAGCTAAGGAGGCCATGTGATGCGTAAGAAATACAAGAAAAATATTATTAAGTTTTGTTTATAATTTGAGACACTAAGAAAGGAATCGTTTATTTTTCAGAAATATATGGTAACAATTGTTTTGGGGAGAACCCCAAGTAAAAGGTTCATTAGTAGTAATCTAAGTAGATGTGAATCTTGATGGTGTTAAATGGATGGTTTGTTGTATGGTTAATTTAGCAAAGTTGTTATTAAACTAATTATTAGTGAGCAATGATTTCGACAAAGAAGTTTCATGGGAGATAAGTTGCAAATTTTGAGGGCATTTTATTGAGAGGTAACATTATATTGATGCTAGGTCAGGAATTGAGTGTATTAGACATGGCTGCACTCAAGAAAGAAATTCCAAATTAAGTCACTCACCAATGTATGTTATGCATCTGAGGAACCTAAAGAGGCAATATGCCTTGATAGTGCTTTATGATTGAAAAGATATGAAAAGGGTGATAGCAAAGTATATGTTCAAATGCTTATTAAATCAACAAGTCAAGGTTGAGAGTCAAAGAACTAACAAGAAAAAATTGCTCAGCCACTCTCTATTTGGGAATGGAAATGGAAGTGTGTTACGAAGGATTTGATGGTAGCAATTCCACAAAATCTAAGCAGATATGATAGTATATGAGAGATAAAGGATAAAATTACAAAATCTGCCCATTTCCTAACTATCTAAAGTAAGTATCCTCTTTGTAGTTAATCTGTAAGTGATTGGAAGTATATAGTTACATAAAGTGCTAATATATGAGGATGAGATAGACGAAAGAAAATTAGTAGGACTAAACTAGTTCAGATAACCACAAGTAAGATCAAAAGTATAAGAGTCAAAGCAATAGTACCTAAAATTGATGATAGAGTTAGGTGTGGAAATGGAGGAAAAATTTGGAGTTTAAAGTTGAAAAATCAAGGAATTTATGTGAATACCATCATGGAAAGGAATGGTTTATTTTAGATAATGTGACATGTTAAACCCATAATATGTTAGCCCTTATGAAATGATTGGCAGAGTGGAAGCACAAAGAGTGGATGCGAAGTTAATATCCATATATTTTTAGATCACTATGTTTGTTTAAATTTCGAGGACAAAATTTTTGTAAGGAAGGGTGATTGTAAAACCCCAAACTTTTCTTTTAATGTGTCTGTGATGAATTTATGATAGATCAAGATTGTTCCTATTTTAATTTATTGTGGAGTAAATTTGAAGCATTCTTGGGCTAAAACATAAGGACATAAGAATCAGTCATAGTTATAGATACTTAAAGTCAATTGATATAACTTATATGTTGATATATTTAGGTGTAACATGTTATTAAGTGGACATGAAATTTCTACCAAAATTAGAAAAATTTTTCTTAAGCCACTTAATTGTTTTGGAGAAGAAATAACACATGTACCTATGAATGGACCTTAAGTGGTAGTTGTCATGTACATGAAGAAGTTCTTATTAGTTTGGAACAAGAATGCATGAAAACAATATGTTGCCACGTTTATGAAGGAGTACATGTAAAGGACATAAAATTCATTACATGAGAGACCAATTCATAGTGTGTTTGGTGAGACAAAATCAAAACAGTTTGTTATATTTAGGGAACAAGAATTGTTGTGGATGAGGAAAGGAGTTAGTGGCTTAATTAAACAAAGATGGTGAGAATTAAAATAGTGGACAGCTGTTGGAAATAAACATTGCAACGTGTGGACTGCCCACTTCATCATGTAGCATGTACAAAGATGATGGAGGAGCTACTCCACCTTCATTAAACTGAAGTTTCAGCTCTTCTTTGGACCAGAATTGTTGAAGAATGATTGCAGCCACTCCCTTCATGCATAGGTCTTCCAAGTTACTGCCTTTAGGAAATAAATTTAGTATGGTGTTTAAGCTAAACTGTGGACATCTTCATCAATGCCAGCTTTGTTCAAAAAAAGAGTGGACAACACACTACCATATGATTTTAGGAATGTTAAACCAGTCTTGTCCTTCCTCTTTAGCTTATCACATGAATGCTTAAGCTAGAAACATGAATTCCTTTGTGAATTGCATGAATTTTTGGAGCATGACGTAAAGAAAGTGGTAAGTTTTCCTAACTATGTTTAGTGAAATTCTGTATTAGGATTCTAGGTTTCCTTGAACAATCCTAGTGTTTTGGCCATAACTTAGACTAAAAAGTCCAAATTAGATGATTCCAACTGTAAACAAAACCTAAGACATAGTAATTAAAATATATAGAAGAGACCTAGACCTAATTCTAGCTAAATGATATTGACAATTGAGATTGATTATGGTAACCTGATACAGTCCCTGTATTGAAGCAACTTGTGATTTTTGGTACATGTTTCATAATTTAGAAGTTGAAATAGCATGATTTTTGATGATATGAAAACTAGAGACATGGGGGAACAAATGTCTGGCAGACTTCAAAACCTAATTTCAACGTTTGATATGTGAAAATTAAGGAACAAGTGGAGGCATGGTTAAATAAAGAGAAAAACAGCATGGTAAATGGAGAGGAAAACAACATATATATCCATATCTTATGTATGCTATTCAATGGGTATTAATTGGCAGCATGTAGATGCTATATATGTGGCTTAATGGCTGTTCAATGGCAGCATGTATGTTATACATAATTCAATGGTTAAATGTAAGGAAAACAATAGGTAAATGCTCTGTATGTTATTTAAATGGAAAAAAGACAACATGTATAAATCATGGAAGTTGTTCAATGGTTGAATGAAAAGAAAGTAGAATTTTAATCTTACAAAATGCTAAGATTTTGGCTAAGCCCTTTGTCATAAATTTTGTAAAGCAAGGTGGTAAGTTATGGATGTACTTGGCTGGTTTTATGCTCCCCCATAGCTGAGTAAGACAATAAAGTTTTCTTTTCACCGACTCTGTACTAATAAAGGAAAAGCATCGAACAAGTGAGGGTGGTTTACGATAAATGAAAAACTATGTATGTGTATTTAAATTGGTTTGTTAAGATAGTTTTTACCTTACTACGAAAAGTATGTTTATAAATAATTCCATTGGTGCTACTACTTGAATTTAAAAGTTAATCTTCATGAGGTTTACATATGCTTTGATTTAGCATTGAATTGAGTTTTGGATATATTTGAAAACTAATGAGATGTACACATGCTTTGAATTGGCACTGAATTGAAATTTGCATATGTTTTAAATTGACATAGAAATGGATTTTGAATATGTTTTGAATTGGTATTGAAATGAGGCACGCTTATGTATTAATTGTGATTTAGCCTATGGTATGTCGTTAGGTCTTTATACATACGATTATAACGATCAGAGTATGTCCTAACATGCATGGCGGTGTTTGGGAGGCGTCTGTCACTAATATGGGAGGCGTCTGTCACTAATATGGGTGGTGTTATGTCCTGCGAGTCGCCCTTTGCACGTGTGGAGTATATATTGTGCTAGCATCGTTATAGGTAAACGATACAGAACCAACTCCGTAACCGCTAATTTATATGTAGCGTTAGCATCGTTATGGCTAAGACATGTAGAACCAGCTTCATAACAATCGGTATATAGAGGTTAATTAGGCATGGGTAAGCGATACAGAACTAGGTCCGTGGCCTTACACCTAAGGTTACCATATGATAAAGAAAATTAGCGATAGGATATGTTTTATAAAGAAAGTTCATGAAAGTATTGATTACTATCGTTGTATACTTTATAAGAAAAGTGGAACTTGATCTATAAAAAAATACATGTTTTGTTTTACATATGCATTGATCTTATGAAAAGAAAAGAATGTGTTTTGTAAGAACATTGGTTATTACTTAAAGAGAAAAGAAATTGTTTTCTTTTACGAAGGTTAATATTTGTATAAATG
This sequence comes from Erythroxylum baracoense, assembly GCA_025629805.1. NCBI lineage: Eukaryota > Viridiplantae > Streptophyta > Magnoliopsida > Malpighiales > Erythroxylaceae > Erythroxylum > Erythroxylum baracoense. Next base: position 6,898 of record JAOTAY010020324.1, read on the forward strand.
TTTTTATTAGAAACCAATAACACTCATTAAGCTTGTTAGCTCACTCTTTATTTTCTATTTTTAAATAAAACCTCCTAGGTGTACGCTCAGGGGTTTCAGTAGAAGGGACTCCACCTTGCGAGTAATCAACTTTGTCAAGTGTTGCTATGTAGGCATTTTTATTTTGCCATGTACATATTTTTGAGAACTGTTGCATATCTTTGAACATGTTTTAGAAAGTACATTTGTATAAAGAATGGACGTGTATAAAGGTTTTTAAATGGAATGCATGACTTTGTTTTAGCTTTTGAGACTACATATGAGTGTATTTGAAGTCCAAAATTTCGAGTTGAGAAATTAATGTGATAATAGAAGTGTTTTGAATTTTTATAAGGACTTTGAACTTTTTAGGATGTCAAAATACAGTCGTTAAGCTTTTCCTTATCAAGGGCAATAGGCTTAGCTTCAAGGGAACTTTCCAGCTAACTTGGATATTGACTAAAGAGCTATCGTTCTATCGTGGAGTGTTGGGCAGGTTGCTTAGTCATTACAGGATAGGGACCTGTCACTCTATTAATAGTAATAAAGTACTGAAGGGGACTAATTATGATAACATTTTTTAATTTATTAGTCAGGCATACTTCCATCAAATAATGAGAGAGTTTATTGCTAATTTGAATATGTACTTGATAATAGATTGATATGAAAACAACTTTTATTTATGGTGACTTAGAGGAACATATTTACATGGAGCAATTTGAAGAGTTTAATGAACCTAAAAGGAACATTTGAAGTGTAAATTGAGGAAGTTACTCTACAGGTTGAAGAAGTCCCTATGGTAATGGTATAAATGGTTTGACTCTTATATGATTCGAATTTGTTATAAAAGATGTTAGTATGACTATTGTGTATAATTTAAGAGTCTTCATGAGGAAGTTTTTTTGTTGTTATTATGTGTTGATAATATGATGATTGTTGTAAAGAATATATATAATATGAATGAACTAAAGACTTTATTTGAAATTAAGATGAACAATATGGGTACCACTAAGAAAATACTAAGTATGGAGATTTTTGGGAACAAAAGCTTCAAAAATCATAATTAACTCAATAAAGATACATTAAGAAGGTGTTGGACATATTTAGAATGAGTAAAACTAAACTTGTAAGTACTCCATTAGCAAATTACTTTATATTTTTCCTAAATCAATGCCCAAAAATAAGTGTAGAGGTTACAAGAATTTAAAGCCTTCTAGAGGGTGTGTTGTTACTCTTATAAGACCTATTAGTTAGAAATAAGCAATTTAGTTTATGATTACATTGTATACAACTAAACCAGAGTACATGGTAGTGTTTGGGGCTACATTATGGCTTATAGTGCTAGAAAAAGAAATGGATCATGATCCAGTTGGAGTTGATTATACTTAAAATTCTATTTATTTGGTAAAGAACTAGGTGTATTATAAAAGGATCAAGCATATACATATGCGATTTCATAAGATTTAGTAGTTAATTGCACTTAGTTAGATCTTGTTGGAAAAAGTTCTCACTTTACAGAATACAACTGACATGTTAACAAAGTTGTTTACTATAGATAAGTTCAAGCATTGCTTGGACCTAATTAATGTCTCCAAATTTTATACATGGTTATAACCAAACATCTTTAGATTATATTTGCTATGATAGAGATTATTATATATCAATTACATAAATACATATACATTCTTTTAAAGTTTTTGGAAGAAAGTAGTTATTTCTTAAAATGATTTGGATGAATATGGTTAAGTTCCTTTTTAGAAACAGAGGTGAAGATACAAGCAAAATACGAGCAAGTTAGAGGGCATATCTAAATGGCATAAAAGTTTTTGAAAAGAACATGAATGGGACACGAGCATGTTTTTCCCATGTTTTTTTATTGTAAAGAGTTATAAACATGTAATGAGAAGAACACAAATGGGACATGAGTATGACTGGTTTATATTTGTAACTCACCACCTTCACGGAGCATATAACCAAACATCCTAAGGACATTCAAGAATATACCCTATGAAAGCGACATGTTAAAGTAGTCATATTCACTTATATGGCATCATACATATAAGACAATATGCAAAAGGTCAAAGGTTCTCATTTCATTTATAAAACAAAATTTACATTGTAGCATTTCACTATAAAATTCATTTATACAATATCAAAAACATATAAGAGTTTACTACTCTTTTACAACATTCTGCATGAATGAGGAATTATACAAAATCATTCTATCTAAACTTCTTAGTATCAACTGACCGACTTTTGAGCCATTCTTGAGTACAAAATCGACAAAACTAGACTTTGACTAGTTTGCCTTAGGAATTATGTCTCCCTCGTACCCAAAATCAACATTTGCAATTTTGATGAGTTTTGCGAACTCAATGAGTGAACCATTATAGATTTGCTCACTCATATCAAATCACAAAGATGGTTCACATTCCAAATTCACAGATAAATCATATCATCACATATTGAACATCACTTCACATTTCATCATATTTCATCAAATACAATTTTGTACACTATTTCACATTTCTAATTCAGATCAGTTCAAATAATTCATTTCAAACATTCACATAATACATATCAATTTGTATATGCAATGCATATGTGACTCCACTTTCATTGTTACTTTATTATGACTGAGTGTCTTTTTTAACTGTCTTGTATCTATTATAGATATCGGGCTCATTCATAATTGTCTCGTATCAATTGTGGATACCAGCTTATTTTATATACTAAGCCTGTGGCTTTTTATACGCATTATTGAGCTTTAAGCTCTTTTGCATTGGCTACTCTAGTCACAACTCCTTTATATGATCGTGGATAACAAGGTGATAAAATGCATAATTTCACATATTACACTTTCAATAACTTTCACTCATTTCAGACACAGTCATTTTTCATAATCATCTGACCTAAATTTGGCATTCAATATATTTGTTGAGTACACATATTTCTTTCAAATTCACATTCAATTATGAAACACTTCTAATAAAATCTCAATTATCAAACTCCTCGGACCATCAATGTCCAGAATTATCACATTCACATCAATAATAGTTCAATAATTGAAATTTAAGTAGATACAATCAATCCTAGTGAGAAACATCTAGGTTGACTCACAGTACACTCCAGATAGCTATTGCCTTGATGAACCAACAATGACTGGATGTTGGCGCTCGACTTGAGAGTCTAAATCATACAATACACTCATTTATACACATTACTAAGTTGATCATTCACATAAGTACTCAATCACACACACACACACATACACACACACACACATACATGTTATGTACAATGCATGCTCAATTTGACTTTCTCGGGTATGTGTCCTTAATCACAATTCTTGATCATTCAAACATTATAACTTGTATAAGTCTAGCTTGCACTTAGGTTTATACCTAAAAAAATTTACTATTCTAATATCATGAATTATACATTCATCATTCACAATTTCTCTAATCCTTTTTCTAGCGTTATAATCACATAACATCAAATTTCTCATTCATTTATACCTAATACGCCTTACTTACTTTCTTTGGATCATATTTTCTTTCCTAAGAACACCTTCATTCATGTAATACTAATAAATTTCCATATTAGTTACATTGATATCATCAATCCATTCTTATGTTATAACCTCTGTTATCAACCTAAACATATCAAGCTCTTTAACCAAATAAACCAAGCAACAATCAAAGTTCATTTCAAGCCTTAATCAAGTCTAAATACACCAATTTAGAGTGATTTTTTCTTTGTTGGTTCAACGTGTACACAAAACATAAATTATCAATCCAGAACTAGGCTCACGATCGTGGGGGACCTTGCCACGATCGTGACAAAAGGCAAGTAAACAAGCCACGATAGTGCACAGTCTTTCTTCCTCAATTCTCCATGAATTTCACATACTTAGAGACATCACTACTACTTGAATTTTTCCAGAATTCATGTCCTATAAAGCTACTTCATTTCATGCTAGTATAGCTTTTATATTGGTTACACTATATCCCACAAAAATCTACTCATTTGCTTCATTGCCATTCACTTTATACCATCATACATGCAGTCCTAACTTTTTCAGATTTGAAAACACTTCATCAATACCTATCTTTAACATGAATTTGTTATCAATTACACTTCAAATCCCAACTCAAATCTTCCATATAACAACTCATAAACTATTATTGATCACTTACACAAAAAGAGGACATGGATATATCTCTTCATTCGTTAACTTTCCAAACAAACATTCAACTCCATTAAGACTTTCAATCTATCCCTAAAACTATCATATACGTTTCATTTAATCAAGCCATAAAGAACAAGATCTTACTTACTTGTTTAACTCCAAAGCCTCTTCAAATCTCCAAGTAAACCTAGCTCTCCGAGCATTACACGATCATCAATCTTCTAAGGTAGAATAGGCTAGGTTTTTAGAAAAAAGACGAAGATAACCGAAATCTTAGAGTGGTTAAGTGGAGGATGATAGCAAACTCAACGTTTTATGGATTGGGTGGTGAGTGTCGTAAATGAAGAAGAAAGAAAATGAAGAAGAGAGCTTGTAGAAACAAAATGAAAGACAATGAAACTTGGTCTTTCAATATACATGTCATGAGTGGTGAATGGCAAATTTTATGACACTTGTCACTTGCCACTTGTCATCTTCCTATAGTTCCCATTTTTCTTTTAATAAATAATTCATTTGTCTCTCAATCTCCAGTCTATTTATTACCCAATTTTCTGTGTCACTTGTCAATAAATCCTAATGCCACTTGTTAATTATTTCTATTGTCATATGTCACTTATTTTTATTGTCATTTATCAATTTGTCTTACCATTTGGCTTTTTTCCTAGTCTAAAAATACACATAAATTCATAAATTTCCCAATTTTAACAAATAAATTCTAAATTAATAATTGAAGCCATCAAACCAAAATTTAAGACATAAAAATTTGTAATTCACATTATAACCATTTTCAATCTTTTATACCCTGGAATATGTCAATTGAGTGCATATACAATATTTGCAATGTGTACAAAAATCAAAATTCATGTGTGTATGCTAATGGTATGCATGTCAATACAATGCACCTCATAATTTCTCAATGCTATTTCTCATGGACCAGGGTCTAGGATCCTTTGTCCTAACTTTTACTATGGAGAAACGGGATATTACAATATTTCTACTGGAAAGAGTTGTAAAGAAGTAGTGAACTACATGATTTATAATGTGCACATGTATATGTCTATGTTCCATCATTTAAAGAATTAACCTAAAATATGATCGTGTCCCAGGCAAGTTTGCGATAAAATTCCTTATTCAAAAAAATTTGTGTCCCAGGCAAGTTTGCGATAAAATTCCTTATTCAAAAACACACATTCAAATATGATTTAAGCTTTGAAAAGATTACAAGTCTTATCAAAGTTATGTTTAACTTAACTCATTCACGCATTGTTATAATGTAAAATTTAATCATCTCATCAACCAATGATCCAATTCTCGATTTGGGCTTTGTCGGTTCTTTTTATACACAACTGATTTTAATTCGACAACGAATCGTACTTTCTTTTTGCCCCTTTTTATCTCTTCATTCTACACTCATTAGTACATTCGATTTGAAAATCTTAACATCTAAATTGGAGATACCCTGCTAAATTATTTCCTATTCAATGCCTCAAGTTACAATACTAGCCTAATTGGGAATTACTCATTTACACAATCCCTTTCAATTCTTGCAAACTCATTAGGTACCTCAATCTTTGCTGAGCTATAAAATATTTCTGTACAATTGATGTCCCCAAGCTTTCCAAAGCAATTTCTATTATAGTACATTTCAAGTCATACATTCAAAATTGAGCTCGTGAGGCAATAATTATCCCTAGGTACACAAAATCACTTTATATTGTCGCAACAGATGGCATCTTAATCTTTAAGGGGAAACTTTA
>JAOTAY010020325.1:0-12864 GCA_025629805.1 Erythroxylum baracoense
GATGGGTGACCTCCTGGGAAGTCCTGCGGGAGTAATGCCCTAAAGAGGCTTACACGCTGGAAAAATAAAACCGTGAGGGCGCGAGGCCCGAGAGGCCAAGGCCCAAAGCGGACAATATCTGCAAGCAGGCGGTCTGGGCTGTTACATGGGGGTTTAAAGTTTTATACAAAAAGTTCAATAAGAAAGGAGAAGCTAAACAAAAGTATTTATCTAGACTCCGCAAGTATCAACTGACCAAACTTTTAAGCCATTCTTGTTTCCAAAATTGATAGTATTAGACTTCTATTATATCACCTTAGAAGCTAGGTCTCCCTTGTACCTGAAAATTAACACTACAATTTTGATGACTTTATGAACTCAGTGAATGAACCATCATCGATATGCCTACTCAAGTCAGAACATAATTATCACAAGTATCAACCAAATTCACAAGTATATTTCCCAATTCAGCAAATGTATCACATCATTCGATGAATACCATATCACAACATACATCTTATCTTAACAATACATCATGAACTACAAACATTTCATATAATCATTCCAAAATAATCCAATCATTTATCTCAGTCATTCATATCATCAACATGTACACAAACATTACATACCATTATATCAATATAATTCAGTAATACTTCGCAATCATTCACATAATACATGTAAAGATATATATAGATGCAAATGCACATGTGACTCTACTTTCATTTTTACTTTGTTGTAACTAAGTGCCTATTTACTGTTCCGTATCCGTTATGGATATCGACTTATTTCATATTCTGTTCTGTACCTATTGTAGATACTAGGCTCATTAATAACTGAGCCTATGGCTCTTTGTGTACATTTCTGAGCTTTAAGCTCTTTTTCACACTGGTCACTCCAGTCATAACTCCTTTATCTGATCATGCATAACAAAGTGATGGAAACATCAATTCATATAATATGCTATCAATACCTTTAATTTAATGTGCACAGTTATTTGTCACATTCATTAAATCTAAGTCCAGCATTCAACATTAAGTTGAGTACATATTTTCCATATTCACATACAATTAGAAACCACTTCCAATACAATCTCAAATATCAAACTCCTCGGACCATCAATGTTCAGAATTATCACAATCTTATTAATAATAGTTCAATATCTAAAAGTTAATCGAAAACAATTTAGTCATAGTGAGAAAACATCCAGGTTAGCTCACAGTACACTCCAAATAAGCTATTGCCTTAATGACTCGACAATGTCTGGATGCTGACGATCAATTTGTGCTTCTTTTATCATACAATACACAAATATAGTTCACACATTACTAAGTTGATCAATCATTTGAATATTCAATCAAACATAAATATATGTGTGGCATGTTTAATGCATGCTTAATTGACCTTTCTGGGTATGTAACTATTCATAAATTTTTACCATTCAAACATCATATTTTTAATACTACCATTTTGTACCTTTAAGTTAGCTTGATTTACTCTAAATTCATCAACCATACTTTGCACTTATCTTTAAACATTTCCATGATCAAAAGCCTCTTCTAATACACACACAATTGTTACTTTAAATCTAGAATTTTAGCAAGCTAAATATATATATTCACCAAACTTTTTCTAGCAATGTATATTCCTACATTTACCCAATTCTCATTCATAAATATCTTATATTCTTCAATGCTCATTTATCCATACCTTATACACATTACTCTTTTCCTTATGTTCATGTTTGCATTAAAAGAATTCATTTATTCCTTTAATAAATCATAATTTCCAGATTTGAACTTGACCACATCAAAACAGTTCATTCTTTAGATTATGACATCAATTGACTACATCAACCTATCAAATTCTCAACCAATTAATCAAGCAACAATATAGGCTCATTCCTAGCCTTAATCAAGTCCAAATATACTAATTTTTAAAGTGAAATTTCTCAGCTAGTTCAACATGTATACAAGGATGAAATTAAAATTCTAGAATTTCTTATCAATATCACTAATGTGTATAACTTTCTACCTTCAATACCTCATTAATTTTACAAGCTTACAAACATCATTAACACCTAAAATTTTCCAGATTTCATGTCCCTTAAGGTTACGTCACTTCAGGTTAATTTAACTTCTACATTGGTTACACTAAGGCTTACAAAATTCTGCTCACTTATGTCATTAACATTCATTTTTTTACAAACAGACCTACAACTCTAATTTTCTAAATTTGAAAACACCTTAATATCTCCTATCTTTAGCATGAATTCCTCATCAATTATACTTCAAATACAAACTTAAAGCATCTATACAACGGCCCATAAACTTCTATTTTTGTACACGCAAAAACAAAATAGAAAAGTTTCCATTCTTTTTCCATTTTCCAGCACATCTTCAACATCAACGTCATATACAGTCTATCCCAAGTCAACCATCATAATCTTTCTATTATAACATGCCATAAAAAACAAATCTTTACTTACTTATTTAGCTTCCAATTCTAGTTCATTTCATTAAGTCTACCTATCCCTCCATACATGTAAAATCATCCCAAATTTATGGTAGATATTGGATGGTTTTTTGCTATGATAAAAGATAATAATAATCTGGTTCTTTAGCTATTTTGTGAAGGGTAAAACCATGTATTTGGTGTCGTAGTTTTGCATAGCTTCAAGAAAAACACAGGGATGGGAGATAGAAACAAGTTTTGGTGGTGAGAGATGAAAAGAGAAGAAAAATGAAGAAGGCTAAAACAACTATTGCAGAAACATTACACCTTAGATGCTAGATGTCACCATATTACATTAAGATATGTCCCTAAGCGTCACTTATCCCTTCCATAAGCTACCAAATGTCACCTAGTTACTAGTCCATTTGTCACTCAATCATTGTTGCCATTTGTCAATTAATTACTTATGCCAAGGGTCATTCATTTATCTATGCCATTTGTCACTTATTTCATAGGCTTCGTCATCCTAATTTTCCATGTGTCAATTGTCTTGCCATTTGGCATTTTTCCTAGTCTAAATATACATTTTATTTCATCATTTTTCTAATGGTAATAATTAATTCCAAATTTACTACTTGTAACCAATCAAACTAAGATTCAAGATATAAAAAATACACATTTCACATCATGATCATTTAAACCTTTCATACCCTGGAATATGTCAATTGAGTACATATACTATTTTTGCAATGCGTACAAAATCATAATTCATGTGTGTATGCTAATGATATGTATGTGAGTGAAATGCATTTCAAGAATGCTAAAATTATTTCACTCATATATAATAATCTAAGGCTCTAACCCTTAGTATGGAAAATGGGCTATTACATAGGAAATGAGTCAATGTTTTGGGTTTATGATTTTAATTTTTATCTTTTACCCGAGGTTAGTCAAAAGCTAAGTTTGGGAAATTTTGATATGTGCTCAATTGATTGTATAATTATTCCATAACACTTAGCAAATAATGACATGAAATTGCTTAAGTTACTAAGTTTGACTCATATCTGGTTTTAGACACAATTCAGAAATGAAGGAACTAAAGTGAATCGAAAGCACTATATTTAGGTCGTTTTCCTAAAATTCACACTCACTTGTCTTCATGGAGCAAGAAGGAGATGAAGATTACAAAATGAGTGAGACAATGCATTAAAATTTTACAGCCCATGCAATCTACCCATGCAAGGTGTCTCACATGATTGAGACACCACACATACCATGGGACATTCACGTGAAACACCACACACACCATGGGACATCTCTCACTCACATGAGAAGAGTCAGCTACCATTCCACTTTTAACCTAGTGTTTAAGGTATAAAGAAACAAAGTTGTATGTGACATGAAGGGGAGGGTTGTAACATCACATGCATCACGTTACACTTGCAAATTTTTCCTTAAAACCTGGCTACCTCATTTTTTGTTTAAAACGTAGCTTTTGAATATACAAGAGAAGTGTGACGGCAAACTCGGCTCGGAGTGGAGTTTAGAACTAAAGGCCAGCAATGGTTAGCAACCTATTGTGTCTAATTTCTATTGCTTTTCATTGCCTTCATATCTTGATTTTGGTTACAAATCCTAATGCTTTGATCAAAATGTGAGATTAATTGAGTGAAAATGGTGTGAATATTGTATGAATGTTAATTGGGTTATTTTGTGAATTTTGCATTAAAACACCAAAGCCATGTAAATGTTTCTTGAAAATAAAAAAAAAGAATAAAGTGATGACATATGTCACCACCTCACAGTGGTGATAAATCACCACCTTAAAGTGCATAACATTTAATGCACGGTGGTAACTTGTAAGTGACCACCGTGTAAGGTGATGATTTTATGTCACACCCGTGACTCCCCTATGCACGCCTGTTAGAAGTTTTAAGATTAATTCTAGCTTTAATACGTGGAAGCTTACGACGTTAAGGCGCACAATCATAAACCTAGGAATAGTCTATAAAAGGCAAGAGGGGTGGTGGCTGAAGAAAAAATTATCTTTCATTCACTGTTTCATTCGTTCACTCATGCAGAGACACTACAGACATGGGAGGCGCAAAGAGATAGAGAAAAAGAAGATAAATAAAGAAAGGAAACAGAGTGAGTCGGGAAGAAGAGCAAAATAGCGGAGAGGTGGAAGCTTGGGAGAGGCTTAAAGTGAAAGCTAGAGCTGAATCCCATTCAACTTGAGTGAACATTCTTCTAGGGAAGAAGTTGAAGCAGAAGGCGAGAGCTAAAGCCGGAAGCTTGAGAGGGACTGGAGATCTCCATAACTCTTCATCTGATGATTTGTTTGCCTATTATATTTCTCATTTGTTGCTTTGTTTCTTTCATTTTACTATCTATTATTAACTGACTTATACTATTATTAGTTTAGCCAACTGTTATTTGTTTCCTTTGATAATCCTTTCGGTATTCACTATTTTATTATTTTTTTAATACTTTTGTTGACAGTATCATCCAATTAAAGTGTTTAATGATGATGAATGTGGTGATATCCGTGATGGGCTTATCTCTTTTCTTAAGAATTAATGTAGCTATTTCTTTGAATATGCATGATTGGGTTACGAATCGGTTGTCTTATTTATTGCTGTGGTTTCTGAATTGAATGGATGTAATATAATGACCAAACTTTGCATCATTTTAGCGTTAAATGAAGATTCGATAGATAAAGTTTAATACGGATTGAGAAATCATGGACACTTAGGTTAAGAACTAGAAATATATTAACTTAAGTAGTAATTTGTAGTTGAGTTTTCATTATTAATTCAGATAATAACTTGTTGAATATGAAAGTTAGACTAGTTCATTATTCGAATTGATTTAGAACCTAACTATTAATTTTAGTAAGACAACAATCCAATCATTTTCCCTTAATCATACATAGGAGATTAAGTTAATGAAATTAATTCTCAATATTTTTTCTACTTTGATTAATCTATTTATCTTTGCTCCCAATTGATTCTGTCTATTTTTCAATTTAATTTCGTAGTTTTCCTTAAAAGCTTTCACTCAACAATCAGGGTAGAATGTCTAGGACTGCATTGTTTTTATTTTTATTTTTAATTCAAACTTAATTTAAGTTGACCAACCTCTGTGGGAGATGACCCTGGGTTATCAACTATAACTATCTCGTATAGTTACGAGTAAGATAGTCTATGTCTTTTTAGAACTTTTCGGGCATAACATAGCCTCACCAACATATTTGTCCTCTTTGGCTTTGAAAGATAATTGACCCATATGCATTTCAAATAGTCTAGGTCTTTTTAGAACTTTTCGGGCATAACATAGCCTCACCAACACATTTGTCCTCTTTGGCTTTGAAAGATAATTGACCCATAAGCATTTTAAACCTAGCTGCCACATTGTTTGAGTGAGCTACTAAATATAAAAAGAAAGCAAGTGTCAGCTACAACATGGAGGTAAAGAATAAAATAAGTGGAGTTGGGGTTGGAAAGGGGGAAGAACCGAAGGAGAGGGCAGCAGTTGGATTACCTTATTATATTCAATTCTTGCCACCTATCCCACTTCCATTTGACCTATCTTTTTATATGACGGATGTGTGTGACGACAGTAGCTGGGGAAGATAGAAAATGGACATGTTGGGACAGCTGGGAGAGAGTTTTTTATGGGCAAACAACACTTCTTCATTTGGTACTCTTCGGTTTCCAAGTGTGTGAGGGCTAGAGAATAACCAAACAACAGTTGTTTCTTGATTATTTCTCTTCAATTTTCTATGGTAACAAAGGTGTTCTTGGCTGATGCTTGGAGACCTATAGAGAAGATGAAGGGCTAGACATCCCAACGCTGGTTCGGAGATCACATCAACGTCAATAAATCCGATTAAGCATATTTTTCATTATGTTTATTATTCTTACTCTCGTTAGGAATTGATTATGTTATCCAATGTTATTTGTTTAGGTATTATGAAAAGATGATTTTATTGAGTTCATTGGATCGTTTTCTCACAAACTTGTAGCTAGAGTTCTAATATAATTCGTAATCGTTATATTTTAGATTCATTTTTAGCGATTAATGGTTCACAATCACTAGGAATAACATAACTTAGGTTAAATGATCCGAGCGTATGTGGTTGTTGCTTAGATTAGTATGTTTTCCTAACTTGTAATACAACTGTCCAATTAAATATAGAGATTGTATCCTAGGTTATTCAATGGTTAGGTTTAATTAACGAGCGTCTCTTAATTAAATACGACCTAAAGGAAAATCAGAGTTAACAGAGCTTTTTGTTAGTCTACAACCAATAGTTCAAGGAGAGGTAAAAGAACAACAAATCAATGAAATATGTTTAGTTGGATGTAGGTTGAGATTGAACCAAAAAATCACATTCCTAATGAATTCATCACTTTCATCATTTTTGTATGTTTTCCTTAATTTGCTTTTGTCAGTTAATTTAGGTTTATTTTCGTATTTTAAACCAAACCAAACACCTCCAAACCTAAACACCAACTATTTTCATAACAAAAGCTAACCAAATACTCTCTGTGGGATCGACCTATACTCACCGCTGCTACAGTAGTAAGTCTAATTTATTTTATGAATCATTACGATGCGCTGCTGTCAAGGATCGAGAAAAGACTACATTCACAAAACTACATTAATGTGTTATTTTAAAACGTATGCTTTTAGCTTAATGCCATTCAATCTATGTAATGCTCTAGGTACATTCCAAAGGTGCATGATGAGTATATTTTCAGAGTATACTAATAATTGCATTGAAGTATTCATAGATGATTTTACTGTTTATAAAGATTCATTTGATGATTGTTTAAATCGATTATCTAAGGTTCTTAAAATATGCATTAAAATGAATTTGATGTTAAATTATGATAATTTTCATTTTATGGTAGATCAAGGCATTATTTAGGAAATGTGATTTCATCCAGGGGCATAGAGGTTGATGAAGTAAAAGTGGATTTAATTGTGAACTTACCTTACCCTAGAAATGTTAGGGAAGTTTGATCTTTTCTTGGACATGCAGAATTTTACTACAAGTTCATTAAAGATTTTTCCAAGGTTACCATACCATTATATTTGTTACAAAAACACATTCCATTTGATTTTGGAAAGGAACAAGGAAGCCTTCAACAAACTTAAGGCATTATTAACAAGTACACCTATTATTTAGCCACCAAATTGGGATCTTCCATTCGAGATCATGTGCAATGCTAGCAATTATGCAAAGGGAGCTATTTTAGGGCAAATGATTGAGAACATTGGATGCCGCACAGTACAATTATTCTACAAATGAGAAAGAGTTTTTAGTAATTGTTTTTTCTGTAGATAAATTTAGATCTTATTTGCTTGGCTCTAATGTTATTGTGTACTCTGACCATGCAACATTGAAATACCTTTTGGCAAAGAAGGAGTATAAACTGAGGTTAACACAATTCATTGTGCTACTTCAAGAGTTTTATTTGACAATAAAGGATAGAAAAGGCGCTACAAATATAATAACAAATCATTTAAGTAGGTTGCTAAGAGATGAAGATATTTTACATATTTCTGAAACTTTTCCTGATGAGAAATTGTTCCAAAAGAAAGGTATGGTTCCAGGTAGGTTCACCTTGTTAATTATTTAGTTACTAGAACTTTACCTTATTACATTAGTAAATATAGGAAGGAAAAGATAAGAAATGAGGCAAAATATTATGTTTAGGATGAACAGCACTTATGGAAGTTCTGCTCTGATCAAATTATAAAGTGTTGTGTGTCAGAAAATGAATAACATTATGTCTTAGCTTTTTGTCATAAATATGCATATGGTGGTCACTTTGGTCCTAAAAGAACTGCTAGAAAAGTTTTAGATAGTGGATTGTATTAGGAGATTTCATTTAGAGATGCTTATGTGTTCTGTAAAAGTTATGTCAGATGTCAAAAGACAAGTACATTATCTAATCAAAATGAAATTCCTCAAACCCCAATTCTTAAACTTGAGATATTTGATGTATAGGGTGTTGATTTTATAGTGCTTTTTCCTTCATCTTATGGTTTTTCTTAAATACTTTTGGCTATTGATTACATTTCCAAATAGGGTGGTAATAAAAACCACCAAAACTGATGATTCTGCAACTGTTGTAAGATTTGTAAAGTTTAATATTTTTAATACATTTGGAATCCCATATGTTATTATTGGTAATCAAGGAAGTCATTTTTAAGTAGAGTCGTGGAGGTGCTGTTTAAAAATTATGGAGTGCATCATCGAGTAGCTACCACCTACCATTCATAAACCAATGGAAAAGCAGAAGTATCAAATAGACAGGTGAAATCCATTTTGGAAAGAACTATGAATCCTAGTCGAAAGGATTAGAGTTTACACTTAGACGACGCTCTTTGGGCGTACCGTGCAGCTTACAAAACATCAATAAGAATGTCTTCTTATCCATTAGTTTTTGATAAAGCTTATCATTTATTGGTGGAGATTGAATATAAAGTTTATTGGGTGGTGCACCACTATAACATGGATTTGTAAAAGCTAGAGGAAATAAGGTTAGATGCTTATGAGAATTTGAAAATCTACAAAGAGAACCAAATTGTTCCATGATAATATGATCTTGAGGAAGCAATTTGAAGCGGGATAGAAAGTTTCATTATATAATTGTCGATTAAATCTTATGTCAGGTAAGTTACATTCTAGATAGCTTAGCCCTTTTATTATCTGTAATATATTTCCTCATGGTGCAGTGGAAATAAAAATTTTAGAGACTGGAAAGATCTTAAATGTTAACAGACATAGATTGAAACCATTTTATAAGGAGATGATGGTTTCTAATGTGGTGAATATTGATTTGGAACTTCCATCATATGAAGAAGTTTGAGAAGAACTAACTCTGTCAAGTATAACGATGTTAAACAATTGCAGCTTTCGGGAGGTAACTCAAAATATGATAAATTTTATTAATTTTGTTTTAGTAATATATATTTTCATTTGATTGTTTTTGAAATATAAGTTTATTGACTTAAAAGGAAAAGGGATCTTAAAATTCCAGATTACTAAATTTCATAAGGCATGATCACGTCTTATGTAATTTAGTTGTCAAGAGTAAAGACCTTAAAATTTCATAATATTAAGTCTCATAAGGCGAGGTCACGTCTTATGTGATTTAGCTTTTTGAAATAAAATCCTTAAAATTTGAAATACTAAATCCCATAAGGTGAGATCACACCTCAAATGATTTAGTTTTTTAGAATGGAACCCTAAGTTTTTATGTAAATTAATTTTAAAAAACAAATAAATATTTTTATATATATTTATTAAAATAATTACATATTTGTTACTTATATATTTTATTAATTAAAAGAAGAAGAAGAACCCTAATTTGTCTTTCTCTTTTGGCAGTCAACCTTAAAATAAAAGCAAAGAAGACAACCCTCCTCAAAACCCACAGTAGCCACTCTAAGCTAAGCACCACGAAACACTCCTTACCAGCAAAGCTTCGACCTAGCACACATACGCCTAGCCACCTCACGTAGTAGATAGTGCATCACTACAGACACATCAACGAAAACATCCACATTCAAGCAAAGAACCACCAATCTCCACCAACCAGCAAACCAACGGTAACATCCACATCCACTAACCAGTGGTAAGCAAACATCTAACAACAATAGCACTAAAGCAACTCCACTACATGCTCAGCATAATGCCAAAAACAAAGTCCAGCAAATAACTCAACACATAGCACCCACCAAAGACACTCTAACAATACCACCAACTCATATTGTTACTTACTTTTCATTGATTTTTCTTTCAGTTTAATTTTAATTATTATTAAGTTATTTTCAATATTTTTCAGAGTAGTCTACTGTTTATACTAGTTAGGATCATAGGACATTCTAAAGTTACTGCCAAGACTACAACAAAAGAAAAATCTTCGATGAATGCAATTGCACACCATCAATCTACTACAAGACCTGAAACCAATAACAAAAGGAAGCGTGCAAGGATAGCGAAAAACACTTATGTTTTACCACTAGCTAAGTCAAACTTGTGATGATGTCTCACTTTCAACACTAAAGAGAGAAAACAATGGCACACTACTATTAAATCTCGAGATATTAATGTGGGAAGTATGTACTCTACACCTCCTTAAAGGATTTACAAATTAAAGACAAATTTGATGATCTGTTAATTGATGTGAGGAAATACTTTGCGTTGATTCATTGTCCTCTTTTTACTAAATTAACTAGGGAGTTTTATACTACCTCTAAATCTGATAAACCAAAACTAGGGAGTTTTATTCTACCTCTAAATTTGATAAACCAGATAATTTTACTTTAAGTAATCCTAATGTGATATAATACATATTAATAGGAGTCGAATTTAATCAAAGTATCACTGATTTTAATTTAGCCTTAGGATTAACAGATGAAGAATATGCTAATTCAACTCAGCATAAAGAATATGTCGTGGACTATGGTGAGTTTAACTCTTTTCAAGCATGGAAATCAATGTCTTCTTACTCGTGTGCTTATCATCTAAGTAAATCTAGGGTAGTTATCTTAAAGAGATGGAGTGGATTTATATGTAGCATTTCTTAGCCTTTAATTATTTAAGCCGAAAGGTTATAGCATGTACATGCATTAAAGCTGACTTTTTCTTTATTTAATGTGTGGTGAATATAGTATGAGTCAATTTAGGTACTTGGTTGGCAATGAAATTTGACACTGTTATATCTTTTAACAAAAATTTATGCCTTGGTCTTCTTATCGCTCATTTAGCTATTAATTTGAGCTTACTTGATCTAAATGACACTGATAAGAATATAGTCTGTGAGATGGAACCTTTGGATAAGGCATGTTTAACTAGGATAGGGGTAATTGAGCAACAAAGGAGAACATTTCACTTTACACCATATGATCGCCCCTAGAGAGGTTCTTCATCAACATAATAAGAGGATCATGACGTTCCACTACCTTTGTATCTTCCAACTCCACCAATACAACATAAGTATCATTTTCGACTGGAATGATTAGAAAGCAAATTTTCAAAAATTGAGAAGAATTTGAATGCTCTACTTTAATTCATGGGGTTTGTACCTCTATGTCCACTGACACCATAGTACACCTTCATTTTGATGCTCACATGTCAAGGGAGTCTTCTATTATGTGCTTTATTTTTGTGATTATTTTTTGTAAGATGTGAGTTTCTTATGCATACATTAGGGACAATGTATGATTTAGGTGCGGGGTGCAAATGCTTATATTATGATGAACTTTGTGACTTTGCTTGGACTCATGATACTATGATTCATATATTGATTATTCCTCATAATAGCTTTTTAGTTTTCTGATTATTGTTAATAAATAATCCTTAAGTTAGAATGCATTTTTGATTTAAGAAATAATGCATGAGGGAGATGAGCATGATTAGTGTTTTCATTAAATTATTTTAAGTATCTCATTGGTTTTGCTAGATAAATGTGTGCAAGCCTTAATGTTATTTGACACCTACATAAGCTTTGAGCCTAAAACCATTCATCACATTTGTGCTCATACATATCCTTTTTGTTGTGTGTTATCAAACATAGCCTATTTATGCTAGAACTTGCTTTGAATAAATGTTGAAACCATATTTTTTATGAATTTTTGTATAAAGATGATAAGGGCACGTAGGATAACCATTTTTCACCTAAACAAGCCTACCTTACTTTTTATTCCCAGAAAACCATTTTGAGCCTTATCCTTTCTTTTCTTGCATAATAAACTTTTTATAAGCAAAATTTACCCTTTTTGTTGTTGATATCCTTGATAATTTTGAACCCCTAAATGAAAGGAACTATATCGAATTTATCTGCATAGGATTTTGACTATTTTCATGAAAAGTAAATTAGTTAATTCAACTTGCATTATTTTGATTTTTCATTTTTTTAGACTGGGGGAGAAGTAAAAAATATTTATTTCTTTATTTTTTAAAAACTAATTTCCATGAAGACTTAAGGTTCCATTTCAAAAAACTAAATCACTTAAAGTGTAATCTCACCTTATGAGATGTAGTATTTTGGAATTTTAAGGATTTCATTTCAAAAAGCTAAATCACATAAGGTGTGATTTCGCCTTATAAGATTTAATATGTCTGTTAACTTTAAAATCTTTCCGATCTCTAAAATTTTTATTTCCATTACACCATGAGAAAATATATTAGAGATAACAAAAGGGCTAAGCCATCCAGAACGTAACTGTAACACCCCACTCCCGCAAAACCCGAACCGATATCGACAGTGATACCCGGATCCGTGCCCCGAGAGGGTGGCGTGTCACATCACTTAACAAAAGTCGGTACAGTTTTTTTTTTTTGAAACACTTTGCACTTATCACTTACGTGTACCCACTTTTTGAAACACTTTATCTATTTAAACTGAA
>JAOTAY010020326.1:0-12854 GCA_025629805.1 Erythroxylum baracoense
CATTAATCAAAATTTTTATTTAATTATTTATATCTAATTAAATATATATTATAAATATCTAATTAATAAAATTTTCCAATGGTTATAATTTAAATATAATGGAAATATATATTTTTTTAAAAAATTAATCAAAATTTTACCGATGGAAACATTCATAATTTTCGTCGGTAAATGTCTATACACTATGCCGACGGACAATAAGATCCGTCGGTAATGAGTAAGCTTATTTACCGACGGCAACGTTATGTCCATCGGTAACTTTACCAACGGTATTAAAAACATTCCAATGCTAAATTTACATACAGTTTAGCAACTTACGGTCGGTAAAATTAGCGTTGGAAAATTAATTCCCGTCGATAAGTTTACCGGCAAAAAATGTGGGAGGGTCAGTAACTTTTCAGTTGAAATTACCGATGGTTATTTTATTCCGTCGATACTTTCTTTACCGTCGGTAAGTTTAGCTACGGCCGAATCTCCGATATTTTTTTCCGTCGGTATATTTCGTCGGTAATGTTAAATAATGACGGAATATTTGTCATTTCCGTCGGTATTTTCCGTTGCTAACTCACTATTTTCTTGTAGTGATAAAAATTTTAGCCTAAAATATTAGTCTTATTGGAACTGTTGATAACACATTTTACTATATTTTAGAAGGCAAAAATGTTAAATGTTAGTATGATTTGAACAATTATGTTGATGTATACATAGCATTGAATTATTTCTACACCAATGAAACCTTCTTAGATATTTTCTATCGCCTTGTTCCGGTGATAACTCAAAATTGTATACAATAAATTCAAAAATTACTTTTCTTGTCTTAAACCACTTTTACGTGACCTTTTCATCTTATTAAAAAATGTGTATGATATCATATATTAACCTGTCCTTTTAACAATATTATTATGTAAATATAAAAATAATTACCAAAACAGATCAGTAGATATTTAATGTATCTATTGTAATATCATAATTTACAACTTTTTTTGATTCTTTTATCTAAATATCTTTCAATTCAACAATTAAACTTATCTCTAAAAGTTGCTAATAACAATAATCATAAAGTAACTAAGATTAATCCATTTGCTTTTATTATCCTGTCAAATTTATATTCTAACATTAGAATTTCATTTTCCATCTTTGAGAACATCCCAATCATTTTCACCTACTACCTATTACTACGTCAAACTTACAAAGTTTTATAAGATCAAATTAACCATGTGGTCAACTATTTTAATTTTATCTTTTCCTAAACCTACACTAAGACTATCAATTAAACATACACATTACGGTATAACCTTGTCCACAAAGAGATCAAATACTACATAAACATCAAAATCTACAATGACCCAACAAACTAAAATTATTTAAGAACCAAAAACTTCCATTGACAAATAAAACATTTTTTACATAACAACAAAATATATTTGGAATTGCATATGCATACACATAACGCATATATTAATTATCCACAATCTTTCTTCTTCAACTCTCTCTGATTTTCTTCTCTTTTTCCTTTCTTTACATCTCGACTAGTCTCCAAGCATGATGAATGAGTGAAGATTAATACCCCTTCATCCCTCGTTCACAACATAATGTCATTAAGATTCTTAAAAATTTCAACGCATAAAAAAGAAACCAAATTAGACAATTAGCGATAACAATACCTCAATACTTAAATCATACTTGTACTAAACCAAAACCAAAAACACTAAACTTTGAAAACACAAATACGAAAGAAAAAATTAATAATAACACCAAATTATTTTCTTATTTAATAATTAAAGATGTCAAAGATCAATTCAATAAAGACAACCTAAGATTTTCAAACTCATAATAATCCATGAATAGAATATCTTTCACGTGCATAACCATAATTAACAAGTACGTCAACTGAAAGACCATTAACAAGTGTGATAGACACTCACTCTACTTTCCATTCTTTCACGAATTGAAAGGTCTTAAATATAAATTCAATATTCATTTCATGTTAAAAATCTACCATAAGTTTGCTTACTAATCCAATCTTCACTACTAAATATCGAACACAAACATTGATCTGAAGGTCTTTATTTAGGTTGTAATGGGGCCAAGTTAAAGGTAAGAAAAAAGATGAAAGCAGGCTATATACCATAGAACTAATTGATCATTTAAAATAATACAAACCGATAAAACATAAAACATTCAATTTTTTCTTTCCATTTACAAACTTAACCTTACCAATCTCTATGACTTTTCCCTCCTTTCCCTCCTTTGTTGTCTTTTTTTCTTTATTTCTCTTCTTTTTTCTTTTTTTCCTTCACATTTTTTGATTCTCTTCCTTTCTTTCTTTTTTTTCTTTGTCTCATTTTTTTACTTGATACATTTTCATTTTTTACCACTTTACAACAACATAAATTCATAAAGGGAAAAAATTTGTACAACAAATACAAATTATTATGACCACTAACTTACAACCTAACTATATGCTATGCTTCTTCCACACCTTTTAAATGCTCAACTTGCTCTTATGGCGGAGGTGATGAAAAACAATAAACAATTAAGGCCAACGCTCATATTTTGGGTTTCAACTAACAAAAAGTTTTGTTTAAGCTCAAGGGGGCTCATTAAGGATAATATCATGGTGGCTTTTTAAGTTGTCAAGATAAATCCTAAATGCCTTTATCCCTTCAATGTTTGCATAAGAATATGTGACCAACGCGTCGTAACGCTAGTCAAAATAAATAAACTAGACTACTACTGTAGCAATGGTGAGTCTAGGTCGATCTCACAGGGAGTGTTCGGCTCGCTTATGAAATGAAATTAATCGGTGTTTAGTAAAATTTTGGGCAGGGGAGTGAATAAGAAAATAAAATGAAACTAACTAATAAAAACAAATTAAAGAAAATATACAAAAAATGGTAAAATTGGGGAATTCGGTAGGGATCCGATTCTTTGGTTAAATCTCGGCCTACACCCTAATTAAGCATATTTTATTGATTTGTTGTTCTCAAACCTCTCATAGAAACTATTAATCGTGGGTTAATAATTAACCCAAGTTTTTCCTTAGGTTTTGTTTAATCAAGATATGATCGTTGATTAAACCTAACCACCAAATAACCTAGGATACGACCTCTAGATTTAATTTGGCAGTAGGATTAAGAATTAGGAAAACTGATTACTCAAGGCATCAAAAACATATGATGCGTCATTTAACCTAGGTTATGTCATCCCTAATGATTACGAATCATTAGTCGCTACACATGAATTTCAACATAACAATTACGGATTGTATCAAAATTCTAGCTAGGTATGCAATCAAACGATTCAATGAACTCATTAAAATCATCCTTTCACAATCCCAATGGGTTCATATACAAATAACCGAACAATAACGAAAATATGATTATCCATACATAAAACCCAAATCAATTAACATAGGATAACACAATCAATTTCTAATGAGAAAAAGAAACAAAAATAATAATAAAAAATACTTAAACCAGGTCATCGACGTTGATGTTGCCTTTTAACTGGTATACCCAGGTCGTCGAAGTTGATGTCGTCTCTTAACCGGTATCGGGATCTTAGCCGTCTATAGGTCCATTCCAAGAAAAATGCATCAGCCCCTTACTTATTTCCCAACTGAAGACCCCCTAAAAATGTCACTACCGCAAGCTTTTACTCTGTCTACTGTTCATGATGGGACAAATAAACTCCATCATTTTTGTCCACTCCACTGTTCATGCAAATCTTCTTTACCCGCAACTCTCTTCACTCTTCTCTCATGCCACTTCTAGCCGCAGCTCTCTTTCTTTCAAGACACACCAAGCCGCCTCCACTCTTCTATCTACTATTCCTTTTCACTATACCTGATTAGACGAATAAAGATTGGTGTGTTCTTTTAGTTTCTTCGCCCCTCCTTAGCAGTTGCGTAATACACTAGTGTTTTTTCCTAGCTGCAATGCTAGCGTATTACGCATACGTTAACGCTTAAACGCTAGCTGCAACGCTAACATTTTATGCATGCGTTAAAGCATGAAAGCTAGCCTTTTGCTCCTTTTCTTATTATCGTTTTGGGCTAGTTCACTAGTTGCTTGTATATCATTTAAAGCTTGTGCTAATGCCTTCATGCTGCTGTTTTGTTCAACATTTATCCACCTACTGCATGTTTTGCTCCTCACCATAATCTACGCAGCTCACATTCTTTTCATCATGTCTCCATTTTTTGTTTTATGTCACCACCAATAAGATATAATCTCTTTTCATTTTATGCCTTTTCCTTGTTAAACATTTGTGCTCCAATTTGCTTTAGAATCTTGTCTTTTTGGTCTCAAATATATATCAACATATCCAACCTAACAGTCAACACAAATTGAACACAAATTAAGCATTTTATTATGAAAATAGGATTGAAATCACATAGAAATACATAAGAAAATATAAGATAATTCAATCCTATCATTATGTAATCTCAACCAGTATTTGTAAGCAAGTTCTAGATCTGCTTAACCATAAAAGAATGCTCTGAACAATGCATACTTTTAATTGGTGTTTATTGTTTCAAAAATGCTTAAATTCTTACCAAAGGAAGGTCTCATTCATCTATCACAACAAGCTAATATCATTTCAATTGAAATCCAAGTCAATCAGTTTAAGCCTGCAAATATATTAATTCACTCATATTATACATTTGCAATCTCTGTCAAGTTCATTTAATAATCATGCATCTCTAACTATTAAATAAGAAAACAAACACATAGTGTACAATACTAAGAAAATAAAGGATTTAAGATGTAAACAACACAAATAAAGACAAACAATAATGCTAAAAACAATTTAATGACAAACAATAAAAATAATAAAAGGAAAAAGATAGAGATATAATACTAAGATGAAGGTGGACAATGTCTGGAACGAGTATTTAAATTCGCTAAGAAATTCCTCATCTCCGCCATGCTAGCCTCAATCCTGTCCAATCTATCATTTGTTCCCTATTTAAATGCAATTAGTTGATTCAGCAATGATTGATATTCGACAGAAGTAGGTGCAATGTTCCAACGCCTAGCTTCGGATGGCAAAACATCATCCTCTTGTCTACCTTCAGCTACTCCAACGTGACTACGCTTGCTACTTGAAGCTTTTGTTGTGTCATCGTTAACGAGAACATAGCGATCACCTTATCGCCTAACAATCTTCATAGACATCAATAATTGCTAGTCTAAACTAGAGTTGCCTGAAACTAACTACATAACTGGTCTCTCATTTAGTAAACCAAGGTGCTCTACAATTCGGGTGACAAATGCTCCAACAACTATTTTACTAGCTCTAGCTTTAGCCACATCAAATAGATGCATACTTAACCATATACTAGAATTAAAATGTTTAGCATGCACCATACATCACAATATAAACAATTCTGCTTTAGAGACTGCACCTTGGCTATCTCCTCTACCAAATAATTTAGAAGTTAAAAACTTATAAAGATAGCGAAGGCTAGAGTCCACTAAAATAGACAATTTAGACCTACTTGGAGAAAAAGCACTTCTTGAAATAGTAATTTGATTCTAAAAATATGTAGGACTGAAATCATCATGGTAGCCGCATAAATTACTATCCGAAAATCCAAATATACTATTCAATACATCTAAACTAATTACATGCGGCATATTCATCAATCTAAATATTATATTATTCACAGTGCCATCATCGTTAAAGATCAATTGTAAAGTAATCAAAAATTCTAGAGTTAATTCAAGGTATGAATTTTTTTTAAAATTTAGCAAATCTATCTCACCCTATATTATGCAACAATTCATTCACTCGACCTTCTATTCCTAATTCAATAATAGCTCCATGATCGATAAATCGATTTGGAATAATCTGATGATCTTTTAAAGTTGTATACCTTAACTAGCTCTCGCGACTGTCAAATTAAAGACAAGGATTACCTAAAATGGGCATATCATCCAGTTGAGAAGAAGAAGATGTCGACAATCTCACACGAGGCATACTTGATAACCTTACCTGAAACAATAAAATAAAATTACAAAAACATATCTACATATAGCTGGCAATTCTTCAATATGAGTAATGATTGGAATTCTCAAAATAGTTGTAGCGGGAGATTGTGCACCATCATATCTATGATAAATTCTAATATCACCTGATAATCTTAAAACATAAGCATTATATTAGTCAATGTTAGGCATAATAAAGCCACTTAGTGGACTAACGAACCTATTCTGGTTAGCTAGAATCTGCTACTTTTCTTTCTTGTAGCTTTTGTTATCTTGTTCATTCTTGACTTTGGCTTATGTAATGTTTCATTTTAGTTAAATGTTGAACTACTTTCAGGATAACAATGCAGACAAATATAGTGATTGCAGCAAAAGTGTTGGTCTTATCCAACAATTAGTCATCGAGTAAGGTACTGCTCACCATTTTGTGCATACCATAAATAATGTGGAAATGAAATGTAAATTGTCATACATACAAAGGGGAAAGAGTGAATGGAAGACAGAAAAAGTGATTTAGCCTTAATAAAAGGTTTTTCATTCCTTGTCATTTGCATTGACAATGTTTATGCACTAAATACACATCTAACCCATATAACTGCAAAAGAAACACACAAACAATACAAAAAACAGGTGGCAATGCAGTGACATCACAACCTCACAAAGCATATGGATACTCTAAACAAAAGGAAAAGAGGAAAAGAGTCATTTTGATCACATCCACAAAACAAAACGAAAGAAGATTTAAATATAAAGTACCACAACCTTTAACAATATACAGAAGCAGCTGACAAGTAACTGTGAGGGCCGCAAAATCATAACAGGTTTTAGCATCAAAGAAAAGCAAAAGCTGGCATACCAACTTAGAATCAAGAAATCCTTTCTCTCAAATGTCGTTGATGTTGCTATCTTCACCGGTGTGCTCTGCTCCAACTACGTCTGGCTGCCTCTTCTGCGGGCGTAAAATATAGTTGTGCAGCTGAATTGAAAATTCGCACAACCCTAAAATTAACTTTCAATCATGGGTGCGTGACTTTTTTTTTACTTTTTAATGATATATTGTATTATATTAATTTTCATCAATAATAAAATAACATATTACATTTTTTCAAATTATAACTTTATTTTTTAAATTATGTACTAAAA
The DNA here is from genome assembly GCA_025629805.1 of Erythroxylum baracoense. Lineage (NCBI taxonomy): Eukaryota > Viridiplantae > Streptophyta > Magnoliopsida > Malpighiales > Erythroxylaceae > Erythroxylum > Erythroxylum baracoense. The sequence continues at coordinate 7,140 of JAOTAY010020326.1, forward strand.
TATTATAACACAACTCCTTTTTATATACTTTTTAATCATATATTATAATATATTAATTTCTTTAAATTTCAAGGGTGAAATTCTTTTAAATTTTTAAACGTTAAACTCAAATATTATTATTTATTTATTTACTCTTGTCTACATTACACTATACATTTACATATTTTATTTTATTTTTTCATTCCTACTTTTTACTAACTATTTTTATCAATTCATTTCAAATATTCTAACTCTTATATTTTTACTTATTTTCTCCCCAAAATATTTATCCATATTAGCAAATTTTAATATTTCCCACAAATTTTAAAAATTAACAATATTTATTTATACATATTTAGCCAATCATAAAATAACATATTAAGCCTTATGTTCGTATACATTTTTTTTAATTATAACTTTATTTTTTAAATTATGTACTAAAATATTATAACACAATTTTTTTGACTTTTTAATCATATATTATAATATATTAATTTTCTTAAATTTCACAGGCGTGACTTATTAAATAATTGTCTTCAGAAATTGAGACTTTGCCTATTTGTTTAAATTATGTTGTATAAATAATGGCGTGAGTCACGGCTATGACTATGTGACCATAGGGAATGGGTGCATGTCACGAGTGTGACATTGTGAGACCTATACTGTTTAAATTATAAATTATGTGACTTAAAAAATTACTTGCATTTTTAAACGTTAAACTCAAATATTATAATTAATTCATTTATTCTTATCTACATCACATAATATATTTACAAATTTTATTTTATTTTTCATTCCTAATTTTTACTAACTAATTTTATCAATTCATTTCAAATATTCTAACTCTTATTTTTTTACTGATTTTCTCCCCAAAATTTTTTTCCATATTAACAATTTTTAATTTTTTCCCACAAATTTTAAAAATCAACAATATTTTTTTATACATATTTAGACAATCATAAAATAACATATTAAGCCTTATGTTCGTATACATTTTTTTAAATTATAACTTTATTTTTTAAATTATGTACTAAAATATTATAACACAACTTTTTTTTTACTTTTTAATCATATATTATAATATATTAATTTCCTTAAATTTTATAGGCATGAATTATTAAATAATTGTCTTCAGAAAATTGAGGCTTTGCCTATTTGTTTAAATTATGTTGTATAAATAATGGCATGAGTCACAGCTATGACTATTTAAGTCCAGGCATGACCACAGGGAACGGGTGCATGTCACAGGTGTGACATGTTAAGTCACACCTATGAGACCTATACTGTTTAAGTTATAAATTATGTGACTTAAAAAATTACATACATTTTTAAACGTTAAACTCAAGTATTATAATTAATTCATTTATTCTTATCTACATCACACTATATATTTACATATTTTATTTTATTTTTTCATTCCTAATTTTTATTAACTAATTTTGTTAATTCATTTCAAATATTCTGAATCTTACACTTTTACTCATTTTTAAAATTTTATCCATATTAACAAATTTTATTTTTTCCCACAAATTTTAAAAATTAACAATATTTATTTATACATATTTAGCCAATCATAAAATAACATATTACGCCTTATGTTCGTATACATTTTATAAAATTATGACTTTATTTTTTAAATTATGTACTAAAATATTATAATGCATTCATTTAGAACTTTTCCTATAAACTTTACTAAACTATTTTATCTTTTCTACTATATAAATTCCACAATATTCACTCACATATTTCATTCATTTATCTTTTTAGTTCATTCATCCATTTATTTTTATTCATTCTTTACTATAATTATAAAAATTTAACTTAGTTATTTTATTAATTCATTCAAAATAATTCTACTATTATATTTCCCCCTTTTTCTTTCGATAAAATTTTAACTTCAGTTCCACAATTCTATTTCCTTAAAACTTTAGATTATAATATATTCATTTTATATAATACTCTTTAATTTTAAATTAAGTCGGCATTATATTTATTTGGATTCCGACTGCACATTTCCGCATTCTATATCTGCTAATGTACTTCTTATGGACCAGGAAGAGGAAAGTATTAGGAATATTTTAACTGGATATCATCGTCTAAGAAAACTAAAACGAGACTGGTGATTAATCATATATGTCTTCCTCATGAGCTAGCAATGAACTCATGCTAACGTATCTTGTTCGTAACTTCGAGCTCATGTACTTTTCCTTCTTTATACTGCCAAGTTCATGAAGCCATCGAAGAAACCACAGCACACGTAAGCGACGTGGCCTCTCACGACCATGTCGTATTATCTTCGGGCAGCCACTTGGAAGTTCCAAGTGGAATACGCCCTCGAAGTTTTCAGAGGGCAATGCTGCCGTTGAATACGCCAAGCTCCAGGACTCGAGATTCTTGTATTATCCATTGAATCTTCATTTCTGTGAATACCCAGGTTCCAGTTTGGTTTTTGAAGTTGCGAAGAACACTATAATGTAAAGATGTTGTGTTGTATTTCGGTGTTTAATGTTATACAATGTGTGCTGTGTTTATAGCCCTAAAGTTTATACTGGTGTCTAAAATAGGCTCTAACCTTTTAGAGTGTTCAAAATAAACTCTAACATTTGCAAAACGTTCAAATTGAATCTTAACGTTTAGAAAATACTCAAATTGAACCCTGACCACTAATAGTATTAACTCACCGTCAATTATTAGCTGACGTGACGGCGAAACTTTTATTAACATAAGTTTTCTTTAAATTTTTTACGTGGGACACACCATTTGTGAACATTTGTAAAGGAGATGGGTCTCACATTTGTTTATAACGTTGTGTTTACCCATGAGAGAAGGAAATCTTGAAAATCAGAACCATGCAATAGTATTAACACGAGGGGAAGCTCTCCAACCCATTGACATGAATAAGCTAAACTTTCAAAGAAAGATAAACCTAATCTAGTTATCAAGTATCAACGTAGGAGCTGAATCTGATTATTTGTTTCACTTCCACATAACTCGTGGCGGTATCAACAAGGCATCTCGTGGCATCAACTTAAGCGAGGACATCTTTGTAGGTAGCGTTCTTTTAAGGAATTATAAAGAAATAAAGAGCTAATAAACATGTTGAAGCATTCATTTTCTATTGGCATTAAACATTATTTCTTCACTGTAATTCATGATTATCTTATATAGGTTTCTACTCAACTCTAAAGCGAGGCAACATCACTCACCATGAGTACAACCAAGTTGGAAAAGGTCGAGATGTAGGGCTTAACCAGTTTTATTCCGGTCAGAGGTACTTCAGATAATATTATTCTTGTTCAAGAGACTATTCACTCTTTCTCTCAAAAGAAAGGGAAAAGTGGTGGCTTCATGATGAAGGTTGATTTAGAAAAGGCTTATGATCGTATTGATTGGGATTTTTTGAGATGGGTTCATCAAGATGCGGGGTTTCCTTCTACCATTGTGTCTCTTATCATGTTCTGCATCACTTCTACAGCGATGAACTTTTTTTGGAATGGGGAAGTCATTAATTACTTTAAACCGTCTAGGGGTCTCCGTCAAGGTGATCCTTTGTCTCCTTATCTTTTTATTTTATGTCTAAATAAGCTTTCTTGCTTGATTGAACAAGGAGTAGCGGCGGGTAACTGGAAGCCTATCCAATTGTCAAAGGGTGGGCCTGCTATTTCTTATGTGATGTTTGCAGACGATTTAATCTTGATGGGCGAAGCTTCAATTAAACAAAGTAAAACCATGATCGCCTGTTTAGATAAATTTTATGCTTTTTTCGGTGAAAAGGTTAATGTTATTAAGTCTAGATTTTATGTTTCACCAAACACTGCAACAAAAATAGTAGATGGTATTCAAACATGTACAGACATTACTCCATGTGTTGATCTTGGATTGTATCTTGGTGTTCCCCTTCATACGCAGTGTGTTTCTCAACGAACCTATAACCATATTCTAACAAAGATCAAGAAGAAATTGACTGCTTGGAAGGTTGATCAGCTCTCGCTTACTGGTTGAGCCACTCTTGTGCAATCTATCACTAGTACCATGACTATGTGCATTATGCAAACCACGCGACTTCCCATCTTTGTATTCAAAGAAATTGACTCTCTAAACCGGAAATTTTTTTGGGGTTCAACGGATATCAAACAGAAATTGCCACTTTTTAAATGGGATATGATGTGTCGTCCATGTAAGGAAGGTGGCTTGAGTTTTTGAAAAACTGCAGATATAAATTTAGCTTTGTTGGCTAAACTTGGTTGGAAACTTAAGGCAAATGATAGTAGTTTATAGGCTAGCGTTTTAAAAGCTAAATATTTTCAAGGCTCCACCTTTCTGTAGTCGACAATAAAACCTGTTGCTTCTTATACTTGGAGGAGCATTTGTATTAGTAAGACTATTGTCAATGAGGGTTGTTCAAGGTTGGTTGTGGTGTGGTGATCAAACATCCTTTTGGTTTGATAAATAGCTTGATAAATTCAAGTTGGCCTTTAATTGATCAAAATTCCCTGCCCCCTTTGCAAAATGTAAAAGTCTCTGATTACTTAGACAACTAAGTCGATATTCGGGTTATTGTGCACTCATTTCCAGAGGAAACCCAAAATCTTCTTTCTCTTTTCATGCCTATTCATGCAGAAAAGGATAGAACTATTTGGTCTGCTTCTCCCTTTGGAGTGTTCTCGGTAAGTTCAGCTTATAATCTTCTACCTGGGACAACACAAGCAAATTTCAACTAGAATTTAGTGTGGAAGAACTTGCCTCCTCATGTCAAATTTTTCTTGTAGCTGGTAGTTCATAACTGATTGTTGACACATAAAGCTTGTGTCCTATGCCATATCACTACTATAGCCAATTGTCCAAGATGTGACGATCCTTGTGAATCAATTTTACATTTACTTCGAGATTGTCAAGAGTCACAAGTCATCTAGTCCTCTTGGCTCCAAGGTCGTCGGTTAGATGTTTTCAATTCTTAATCTCTTGTTGATTGGATTTGTGTTAATTTTTTCAACTCTTCTTTTATTGTTGCTAATAATATCCCCTGGGCTGACCTTTTCTGTTATACCTATCGGTATATATGGCATTGGCGTAATTGTGTTATTTTTGAGCTAGACTTTGTCTGTGTTGGCCCTCGAAATTTATTCATTTATTTCTGATAAATAAGCATGATTAGTTTATTTTTGGGTCTTGTCATATTATTTTACCTTGGAGTTAATTAGCATGTTAATATGGGTAAGATAATATGATATAGGTTAAAGGAATTAAAGTTTAAGGTGGTAAGATTGCATAAGGGATATTTTAGGCAAGTCACTTAAGGATGAAAAAACATAAGTTTTTAAGTAAGGGCAAAATGGACCTTGTGCAATCACTATGGGTCTAAAAGGGAAGAAAATGTGGTGTCTTTCATTTGAAGAAGAAAGAAAAAAACGAAATTGAAGAAAGAAGAGAGACAGTTTCGGTGGTTGAGAGAAAAGAAGAGAGTTAAACTAGGGTTTCCTCATTTCTTAGCTTTTGAGAAAGATTTTGAGGTAGTTCAAGAAGAGAAAAAGGTAGAGGAAGAGAAGAGCTTCTACTAGAGCCAAGAAAACCATTGTTGGGTGAAGATTCAAGGTAAGTTGATTTTTAATCTTTTGGAGTTTTGAAAGGTTTTTGGTTCAAAGAGCTTGGGAAATGTATGGGTTTAAGTATTCTAGGATCAATTTCATGCTTTTGGTTCTTTGGGTTTTCCAATTTGAATGTCTATTGATTTGGGAT
>JAOTAY010020327.1:0-12853 GCA_025629805.1 Erythroxylum baracoense
AAATGAGATGTATCATTTTAGGTTATTGGTCTTTTCATATAGCCATCTTAAAACAAATGAGAAGAGTCTCATTTGTTAGCGTCTTTATGATTGATTAAGGAAGGATGTGATTCATTAGATGCACTTCACTTCTTTCTTTGAGGCTTAACCGAAATTCAAAGAGATAATACAAGGAGTTGTTGAATTTTTATCACTCTCTCTCCTATCTTACATGAGATAGTCAAAATTTGCATGAGAGGTGTCTCATCTTTGGCTTCTTTTTCTAATGCAAAATCTCTTCAAGTTTTCTTCTCCTTTCCCACTAAAGCATCTTATTAACCAAGTTATCCAAGGAGAACAAGTGGTAGTTCGGATTGGTCAAGTATACAATAATAAGAAGAGGATACATCACCTAGGAAAGGATAAATTGCCGAGGATAGGATAGCATAGCGAGGAGTTAAAGCTGTAGCAAAGGCGTCGGTATAATTCTTCCATCTTATTCTTATGTTAAATATTTTCCTTATACCGTATCATGTATGGCTTGGCATGTTGATTTGGTTATATTGCTTCCGTGAAATTTGATTTCTAAAATAAAAAGTTTTGAAATCTACCGTTTTAGCCAAATCTTACATGTTTAAGTTTTCGATCCAACACTTGCTTGCGTTGTGGCTCTTTTGAGCTTCATATTAGTGACTGTCATGCGATTTTGGAAGCACAATCTAGAGTGAGAGGAGGATCAGTGACTGAGATGATTGTCTATCAAAGTAGATCAAGTGGAGCAGGACAGAGAGGCAGAGGTAGGGGTAAAATAAGTTCAGCAGGTCCTAATATTAGAACTAAGGTGGGGAGTATTCAACCACTGTCCCAGGCCAAATCTTTGCTATTACCAGAAAGGAGACACAGAATTCTCCAAATGTTGTTACAGGTGTGTTACATGTCTTTCAATTTAAGGCATTAGCATGGTTAGATCTAGGATTTACGCATTCATTTATCACACCACATTTGACATCTAAACTATATTATGAGAGATAGATGTTGAAATGTGACTTAGAGGTGAGTACACTGGTAGGTAGTACTGCAGTAATTGGAGAAGTGTGTGAAGGGTGTATTATTCGGGTTGACCAAGCTGAGTTGAAAGTTGATTTGATAGTACTATAGTTAAAAGAGATAGGCCTCATCTTAAATATGGATTGGCTTACTGCTCATAGGGTTGTAACGAATTGTTACACTAAAGAAGTCATTCTTGAATCTCCTAATTAACTAAGAGTAATATTTCAAGGTGTTAGTCAATTTCATCAATAAGTGCTTTTAGGCTGATTCAAAGGGGATGTGAGGCTTATCTAGCCTATGTGACTGATACCTAAACTGAGCAGACAATAAAGGATATTCCTGTTGTTAAGGATTTCCTAGATGTGTTTCCCATTGAATTATCAGGATTACCCCCAGATAGGGAAGCAGAGTTCACTATTGACCTTGTTCTAAGTACTGCTCCCATATTTATTCCTTCTTATAGGATGGCACCTATGGAACTTAAGGAACTTAAGACTTAGATGTAAGAGTTGTTGGATAAGGGCTTTATCAGGCCTAGTGTGTCATCTTAGGGAGCTCCAATTTTTTTGTAAATAAAAAAGATGGGACTTTAAGATTATACATTGATTATAGGAAATTGAATCGGGTGACAATGAAGAATAAATATCCCTTACAGAGAATAAAATATTTCCTTGATCAGTTAAAGAGAGCTCAAGTATTTACTAAACTGGATTTGAGGTCAAGGTATTATCAATTGAAGATAGCAGAAGTTGATGTACCAAAAAGTGGATTCAAAACCAAATATGGGCATTTTAAGTTTTCGGTAATGCCTTTTAGCTTAATGAATGCTCTGAAAGTCTTCATGACATTGATGAACAAGGTATTTCAGCCTTACTTAGATCACTTTATGATTATATTCATAGATGATACTTTGGTATGCTCGAAGAGCATATAGGAACATTCTGAGCATTTGAGGTTAGTCTTACTGATAATGAGAGAGAAGTAATTGTACACCAATTTTAGTATGTGTGAATTTTGGCTTGATCAAGTGATGTTCTTGGGTCATATAGTATCTAGAGAGGGCATACAAATAGACCCAAAGAAAGTTGAGGTAGTAATGAAGTATGAAGCCCCTAGAAATGTATCTGAGATTTGGAGTTTTCTTGGATTAGTAAGTTATTATAGAAGGTTTGTCGAGGGGTTTTCATTGATCTCAAGCCCTTTGACAAAGCTTCTAACGAAGAATGTACCTTTCCGGTGGAATAATGAATGCCAAAGGAGTTTTGAGGAATTAAAACATCAATTAACTATGGAACCGATGTTAGCTATTCCATCTTTATGAAGTGCATTTCATTCACATGCATAATATTCTCATACACACGTGAATCATGATTTAGTAAACATTGCCAAGATTGTATGTGCACTCAATTGACATATTTCGGGGTATGAAAGGTTTTAAATGATCATGATTGAATTATGTATTGCTTATGTCTTGAATTTTGGTTTGGTTCATTATAATTAGTAAATTTGGAATTAATTTTTACAATTGGAAAATTAATTAATTAAAATGTGTATTTAGTTTAGAAAAAATGTCAAATTGACACATAGAAATTTAGGATGACTAAGCCTATGAAATAAATTACACATGGCAGTAGAATTGAGTGACATTTGGCATAAATAATTAAGTGACAAATGGCTTAGAGATTGAGCGACAAATGTTTTTAGATTTAGGTGACAAATGGTAGCATGAAGAGAGGACATGTAGTTGGCCTAGACTCTTGACAAGTCTCCTAACACTAATCACACCATACGACACACACATGGCAGGTTGCTTCATTTGTAACTTTCTGCTGAAACTCACATCTTCTTCTTCTCTCATAGCTGAAAGCTTGCTCCTCTTTACATCGTTGCATTTTGCCTAAGTTTTGTTCAATTGCCACTCCAAAATCCATGCTTTTACCTTCATAAAAATAGTTATAGAGCTAGATCATTGTTGTAAATGTTGTTTTTTATCCTTGCTCAAAAGCCATCCAATTCCCACCTTGTGTTTGAGTTAATCTTCCATACATATAAGGCAAAGTAGACTTGATGAATTGAGGTAGAACTTGAGTTAAACAATTAAGTAAAGTACTAATCTTTGTGGCATGTTGTAATATAAAGTTTATGATGATTGAATTGGGATGGATAGCGTGTAGTGTTGATGATAAAGTGTGCTCGAAAAATGATACATGGATTGGATACTTTTCTATTTTGGTTTTGATACATGAGAACCATAGGTTATAGGTTGATATATAGATGATTTAGAATGAGATTTGACGTTAAATAAAGTGAATTTATGCTAAAGAAAGGTGCTAGTGAAGTGTTCCTGAATTTGGAATAAACTAGGACTACATATATGATGAGATTAACTGAATGAAAGTTTCTGCTTTGTTTTTGTATGCATGAAGGATAAATAGTTTATGAGCTGCCATTTAAATGATTTTGAGTTGGAATTGGAGATGAAATTGATGAGAATTGAAGTATAATTAAGGTATAATTGAGGTATAATTAATGGACTAATATGAAGATGTTTTGAATTTGGTATGAAGGTGTTAGAATCTAGAGAAATTGAAGGAAAATGGAGAGTGAACATTCAGTTCACTCATCCACAATTGTGGGAAGGTCCTCCACAATCGGGCAATGCTTTGAAATGAAAATTTTCCGTTTTGTGTGATTTTTGAATCAACTAAGGATAAGTTACTTTACTTTGGTGTATTTGGACTTGATTAAGGCCTGAAATGAGCCTAGATTGATGTTTGATTAATTAGTTAAAGGTTTGATAAGTTTAGGTTGTTAATTGATGTTTTAACTTAAGGAATGGATTGGATTGAAATCAATATATCTATACTCTGCAATTTATGAGTGTTAAAGGAATGAAGGTGTTCTTAAGAATGCAAATGTGATCCAAAGGATATGAGCAATGTGAGATAGGTATGAATGAATAAGAATTGGGAAATTGTGTGAATATATATTGGTAGAAAAGGTTAGTGAATGTATGATTGACGAATTTAAAGTAATCAAACTTACTTGAGATAGAAACCTAATTACGAACTAGATATGTACAAGCTATGATGTTTGAATGGTCAAGATTTATGAATAAGGATACATAACTGAAAAGTCAATTGAGCATGTACTGAGCATGACACATATACATGTGTCTGAGTGACAATCATTTGATTGATCACTTTATTAATGTGTAACATATATGTGTATTGTATGACTAAAGAAGAACAAGTTGATCGTTAGCATCCAGACATTGTCGGATCATCAAGGAAATAGCTTTTCTGGAGCATACTGTGAGTTAAACTAGATGACTCTCACTATGATTGAATTGGTTTTGGTTAACCTTCAGTTAATGAACTATTACTTATTTGATTGCTATGATTCCAGACATTGTTGCTCCGAGGAGTTTGATAATTGGGACTGTATATGGCAGTGTTTTCAAATTATATATGTAATATAGAATGTGTACTCAACTGAATGTTGAATTTCGAACTCAGGTCCGAAGAATGTCATAAATTACATGAACATATTGAACGAAAATATTGATAGCATATTATGTGAATTGATGCATTCCATTAGATTGATATGCATAATCAAATAAAGGGCTCCTGACTGGAGTGACTAATGTGAAAAAGAGCTTTAAGCTTAGGAATTGTTCACAAAGAGCTATAGGCTCAGTTAATAATAAGCCCGGTATTCACAACAGATACAGGAAAGTAAATGAAATGAGCCCGATATCCACAACTGATACAGATAGTAAATAGACGCTCAGTCATAATAAAGTAAACTGAAAATGGAGTCACGTGTGCATTTGCATATATATAACTTTACATATATCTTATGAATGACTGAGATGAATTAATAGATTGTTCTAGAATAGTGTTATGAAATGTTTGTATACATGTTATACTTGTAGTTGATGAAATATAACAAAATATGATGTGGGATTTAATACTGGATGATGTGTTAAACTTCTTGAAATTTGTTATATACTTCACATTCATGTTTTGACTGGAGTGAGCATATCGATGATAGTTCACTCACTGAGTTCGTAAACTCATCAAAATTGCAACATTGATTTTTAAGTACGAGGGAGTTCTAGCTTCTAAGGCAACTAAGTAGAATTCTAGTATTGTCATTTTAAGAACAAGAACGGCTTTAAGGTCTGGTCAGCTAATATCTGAGGAATCTAGCTAGGATGTGTTTATTTAGCTTCTCATTTCATGTTAAACATTTTGTATGGAGTTGTAAACTTTCAAATGTTATGTAATGTAAATACAAGTATATGAATAGTAATGGTACAATGTAAGTAAGTTTATTTTGTGAATGAAATGAGGAGATTTGAACATTTTGAATACTTATGTTAAGTGTGATGCTATAATAAGTTAATGCGATTGTTCTAACTTGCCATTCTTATAGGGTATGTTCTCGAATATCCTTTGAATGTTTGGACATATGCTTTATGGCAGTGGTATGTTAAAATTTTGGTATCAGAGCATAGTTTGGCATCTATAGGGACATATATAAGCATTTAAACCTGACATATAGTAAGAGACTTATGTAGTGATCACAACTATGTTTTGTTATAAGTCATCCACTATAGGAGATCAAGTCGGATAATCAGTTGACCTAGTGTTTTGCAGGTTATACTGCGGCGTGTGTTTGCGGGTTATACTGCGGCATCCAACCTTAATCAGTATTGTCCTCTTTGGTACTCGAACTCGAGACCTCAAGGTTTTGTTGCATCTAGCTGCACGCCTCTTACCATGTATCACTTTAGGGAGCTCCAGTTTTGTTTGTGAAGAAAAAGGATGGGACTTTAAGATTATGCATTGATTATAGGCAACTAAATCCGGTGACAGTGAAGAATAAATATTCCTTATTGAGAATAAATGATTTACTTGATTAGTTACAGGGAGCTCAGGTGTTTACTAAACTGGACTTGAGGTCAGGGTATTATCAATTAAAGATAGCATAAGCTTATGTATCAAAGAGTGCATTCAGAACCAGATATAGGCACTTTCAGTTTTTGGTGACGTGTTTTGGGTTGAAGAATGCTCTAGCAGCCTTACTTAGATCACTTTGTGATTGTATTCATAGATCATATTTTGGTATACTTGAAGAATAGAGAGGAACATTCTGAGCATTTGAGGTTAGTCTTACATATAATGAGAGAGAAGTAATTGTGCGCCAAGTTCAGTAAGTGTGAGTTTTGGCTTGATCAAATGGAGTTCTTAGATCATATAGTATATGGACAGGGCATACAGGTAGATCCAAATAAATTTGAGGTAGTGATGAAGTAGGAAGTCCCTAGAAATGTATCTGAGATTTAGAGTTTTTTGGACTAGCAGGTTATTACAGGAGGTTTGTAGAGGGGTTTTCATTGATCTCAGTCCCTTCGACAAAGCTTCTGAAGAAGAATGTACCTTTCCAATGGACTAATGAATGCCAAATGAGTTTTGAGGAATTAAAACATCGATTGACTGCAACACTAGTATTGGCTATCCCATCTGGATTTGGAGGATATGTTATGTATAATGATGCTTCACACCAGGGATTAGGATGAGTTCTGATGTAGTATGGTAAAGTGATTGCATATGCATCAAGACAGTTAAGGTCTTATGAGTTCAACTGTCTGGTTTATGATTTAGAGCTTGCTACAGTGGTGTTTGCTTTGAAGATTTGGAGACATTATTTATATAGTGAAACATTTAAGCTATTTACAGATCATAGAACTTTGAAATATTTATTAAGTCAGAAGGAGCTGAATATGAGACAACGGCGATGGATTGAAGTACTTTAGGATTATAATTGCATAATTAAATACCATCTAGGTAAAGATAATGTTGTGGTGGATGCATTAAGTAGGAAATCTAATAGCAGTGTAGCATTAATTCAAACATAGAGGTTACCAAAGCTAGTTTAATTGAGGGTATTGAATGTTGAGCTAAGTTTGGGGCAGAATGAAGCATTGTTAGCTACATTGAAGCTTAAATCGGTATTGCATGAAAGGATATGAAAAGCTCAAAGTAAGGATTTAGAATTAGTGAAGTTATTTGATAAGTTGAAACAGATCTCGAATTCTGAGTTTGAGATGAGAGATAGTGTGTTATGGGTTGAAATAGAGATTGTGTGTACTTGATGTTGATGATTTGACAAAGGAAATTTTGGAGGAAGCTCAAATGGCAGCTTATGCTATGCATCGTAGCACTACCAAGATGTACAGTACTCTAAAATAGCATTTTTGTGGCCAGGGATGAAGAATTAAGTGACTGAGTATGTTGCTAAATATTTGATATGCCAACAAGTTAAGGCTGAGCATCAGGCTCAAGTTGGGAAGTTACAGTCATTACCTATTTTGGAGTAGAAATAGGAGAGGATCACAATGGATTTCATTATGGGTTTACCGAGGACTTAGAGACAACATGATGCTATATGGGTCATTGTTCACAGATTGAAGAAATCAACACATTTCTTACCTGTGTGAGAGAATAGCAAACTGGATCAATTAGCTCGAAGGTACGTTAATAAGATAGTGAGATTACATGGAGTTCCAACATCAACTACATCAGAGTGGGATCCCATATTTACTTCTAGATTTTGAGGCAATTTACAAATAGCATTGGGTAAAAAGTTAAATTTTAGTACAACTTTTCATCCTTAGACAGACGGACAGAGTGAGAGGACAATTAAGACTATTGAGGATATGCTAAGAGCTTGTGTTTTGGAGTTTCAGGGAGTATATGATCAATATGTAGCTCTCATTGAATTTGCAAATAATAATCATTATCACAGTAGTATTGGTATGGCTCCATATAAAGTGTAGATCACCTTTATATTGGAATGAAGAGGGCATAAGGTTGGTTGAAGGCCCAGAGATAATTCAAGATGCCTTTGATAAGGCAAAATTATTCCGTAATAGGATCAAGGTAGCTTAAGACAGGCAGAAGAGTTATGTGGATCAGCACCAGAGGGATATGGAGTATCAAGTGGGAGAGAAGGTGTTCTTGAGAGTGTCACCTTGGTGAGGTGTGCTGAGGTTCGATAAAAAGGGAAAGTTAAGCCCTAGATACATTGGTCCTTATAAGATTACTGAGAGAATAGGACCATTGGATTATAAATTAGCACTATCATCAGAAATGTCTCAGATTCACAATATGTTTCATGTTAGTATGCTCAGGAGATACGGGTCAGATCCAACATATATATTACCAACACAGGAAGTTGAAATTGTAACTAATTTAAGTTAAGTAAAGGAACCGGTCAAAATAGTAGGTTATTAGACTAAGCAATTGAGAAATCGAGTAATCCTATTGATTAAAGTCCTTTGGAGGAATCATTCGAGAGAACAAGTCATATGGGTGACTGAGGAAAATATAAGGAAATAGTATCGCCATCTATTTGAGCAATCAGGTAAGAATTTTAAGGATGAAATTTCTTAAGGGGGAGAATTGTAACAACCCGGGTTCCAAAAATTACTGAGGGTTAGAATTTTAGACTATTGAGTCATATCATTTGAGAATTATGAAGTGCATTTCATTCATATGTATAATATTCGCATGCACACATGAATCATGATTTAGAAAACATTACAAAGATTGTATACGCACTCAATTGACATATTCCGGGGTATGAAAGGTCTAAAACAATCTTAATGTGAATTATGTATTGCTTATGTCTTGAATTTTGGTTTAGTGGATTATAATTAGAAAATTTAGAATTAATTGTTACAACTGGAAAATTGATGAATTAAAATTTGTACTTAGTTTAGGAAAAATGACAAATTGACACATGGAAATTTAGGATGACTAAGCCTATGAAATAAGTAACACATGGTAGTAGAATTGAGTGATATTTGGTATAAATAATTTAGTGACAAATGGCTTAGAGATTGAGTGACAAATGACCTAGCATAATTGTGACATTTGGAAGCTTATGGAGAGGATAAATGGAATGCATGCATAGGGACAAATGTCATTATGAAATGGTTACATCTAGCACCTATGACTTAAGCGTAATGCAGAAGTTGTTCTGCTGTGTTCATTTTTTTCCTCTCTTCCCTTTCACAACCAAATTATCCACCCTCCCATGGCTCTGAAAATTTTCTTTTATTTCGTTCGTCACCACTCCAAAATTTTCACAACATTCTTGACAGTGCGTGTCGAGTGCACTACAAAATTTACCTGATTCTTTATACTAAAATTTGTAGTTATGGTGAGTCGGGATTGAATCCATAAGGAATGTTTAGATAATCTTCGTAACGAAATTAATTGATGCAAGGAAAATATAAGGGGGCATTTTTCAAATTTTAAGCAATTTAGAAATTAAAATAAAAGTAAACTATCAAAACAAACAATAAAAAATGAGAAAAGTGTTGAATATAAGTAAGGTCCAATTTTAGGGTCAATCTCGGCCTAAATACAATCAAGCATATTCCATCATCCTAACGTCTTTGTAATTCTCTTCGAACTATTGATTTGAGACTAATAGAATGCTCTACTAATCTCAGTTTTCCTTTAGGTCGTGTTTAATTAAGTTACGATCGTTAATTAAATCAAACTACTAAATAACCTAGGATACGATCTCTAGATTCAATTTGGCAGTCGCATTACGAATTGGAAAATGATCAACCTCACACGTTAAGGTTATCTAACCTAAGCTATGTTGTTCCTAATGATTAACGATCATTAAATGCTTCTCACAAACATCAAAAGTAGCAATAAGTTCGAAATGAAACAATCAAAATAACGTGTTAAGATCATTCATCCTAAAACCTAATCAAAATAACACCAACAACGCAACAATCTGAAAAGAAATTACAACCTTAAAGTGATAAAAATTGTTTAACCGTGACTTGGTGTCAATATTCCCGTTAAACCAGCGTCGGGAAGCTAGTGTTAGATTGAAAACAAAAGCATGCAAGATTTGGTTAAATGGTAGATTTCAATACTTTTTCAAAATCAAAATGCAGCAGAAATGACATAACCAAATCATCATGTTTCAGCTATACATGATAAGGTATAAGGAAAATAATTTACGTAAGAACAAAGTGGTAGAAATATACCGACTCTTTGCTACAGCTTTGACACCATGCTTTTGTATCCTCTCTAAATCCTTGCTATAGCTTTGACTCATTTGTATCCTTTTCTTTGTTAATGTATCTTCTCCTTGTTGTTGTATCCCCGACCAATCCGATCTACCACTTGTTCTTCTTGGATAACTTAGTTAACAAGATCCTTTGGTGGGAAAGGAGAAGAAGTATTTTGAGGAGATTTTTCTTAGAATAAAGAAGCCAAAAATGAGACTCTTCTCATTCAAGTTTTAGCAATGCATACATGAGAGGAAAGAGTGAGTAAAAAAAACGCAAGAACACTTCTTCCTCTCCTTGTCAATTTCGGTTATCATAAAAGAAACATGTGATGTGCATCCAATGAATCACTTCATTCTTTAATCAATTATAAAGAAGCCAATAAATGAGACTCTTCTCGTTTGTTTAAGATGACTATATGAAAAGACCAATAACCTAAATGAGACCTTCTCATTTTTGGTTATGGATGAAAGAAGGAAGAGAGAATACATCAAATGCACCTCTTCCTTTCTTTAATGAAATGAATGCTAAAAGGTTACATTACATGCCATCATTAAAAGACAACCATTAAACCATTTAATGATAAGATCATTACTCCATTTAATGATGATAAAGCATGATAAAAACTATCTTTAATTTAGCAAATTCAATGCTAAATGTGCAGCTGCACGTTTAGGTATAAAAACTAAAATATGGCCTCCTTCTTTCTTTAATAACTTTGTTTTAATTTAATTAATCTAGTTAACCAAATCAAACCAAAGTCAAGCCCAATATTAAATGTTCATTTGGGCTTCTAATTAAAGTAAGTTCAATATTCAATCATGGGCTTTAAAACCTCTATTAATATTTTTTACTTTACTTGATAACCTTCCTATAAGTCAAATGGGGAATCTAATTAGACTTATTAATTCAAGCTCAAATAAGCCCAGAATTAATTTAATCTCATTAGAATTAATTCCAGCTTATTAACTAAATGCCATTCCACTAAAGACAATTGGTTGAACTCTTGAATTACTAAATATTATGAGAATACATGTTTCAAATAGCAAATATTATTATGAACCATATTATAGCCATCCACTCAATAAAGGGTAAAATTTCCATTTTGCCTTTATGTTGGTTTTTCATTCTAGATCTCCCGTTTTACTCTATATGGTGATTAACACAATCTTGGTGTTAAGACTTGACAGGTAGCTAGTCCATCAAACTACTGGTGCCAGTTTAATCACTAAACTCCGTAAAAACATCTAAAAGTGATGATATCATTATAAACTCTTTATTTGAGTGAATGTTTCCTGATACATGTTTCAATTAATAATTCCAACATGTAGGTGTTGGATTGATATTCTGTACAAATCCATTAAGATCATATCAAAAATTATAACGAAACACATATGAGTTCACCACTCATCAAGATTGTGGTTCGTAATAACAAAATGCTAAGGTGTATATTTTAAGATTAAAGTAACGGCCCACTTTATTCTTTAAAACATACTTGATTCTAGATTCATTTAATAGTGCCATTATCGATAGTCAACTACTATCATGATATGAAACTCATCATTCCCTTGAAGTAAACTCTCTTACTTACACGGAGATAAATCACAACACTGCAATCTAAACCATAATCAAGTGACCAACTTGATTATTAACTGTGAATTAACTAATTTAGATTTTAATAATATACATGTTTCCCATACATCTCCATGTATATGTATATTACTTACAAAAGAATCTTGGTACCTTTTAACTAGGTATATAATACTCATACAAATAAAACCAAACTCTTTTGTTTTATTAATAATAAATATTTTCATTACAAAAGTAACTGGAAGAAAAATAAGTTATATTTAAATACACTTGCTATCCAGGGCACTATATTTACATAACTTCAATAATCTTCCACTTGCCCTCAAGTAAGTTTGACATATCCCTCATTCCCATCCCTGCCATGTGAACCTCAAAAGTCTTTTGAGACAGTGTCTTTGTAAATAGATCAGTAAGATTTTGCTCTGTGGGAATCTTTACCACATTCACCTCACCATGTTATATTATCTCCCTTATGGGATGATACTTTCTATCAATATGTTTGATAGCTTTATGGTTTCTAGGTTCTTTAAATTAGCCACTACCCCACTATTATCACAATAAAGTGTGATGGTCCTTTCTGCCTCAGGAACTACCTCCAAATCATTCAGAAACTTGTGGAGCCAGACTGCTTCTTTTGTTGCTACACAAGTAGCAACATACTCAGCCTCCATAGTCGAATCAGCAACATAAGATTGCTTAATTCTCCTCCAGACTATGGCTCCACCTCTTAAAACAAATATAGAACCAGTAGTTAATTTCCTTAAATCAACATTTGATTGGAAATCAAAATATGTATATCCTATCGGAATAAGTTTACTTTTAGAGTAAACAAGCATTAAGTTCTTCGTCCTATGAAGATACTTTAGTATGCACTTAACCGTAGTCCAATGCTCCATTCCTGGATTGGACCAGAATTTACTTACCAGTCCCACTGCGTAATAGATATCCGATCTAGTGCAAAGCATAGCATTCATTAAACTTCCAACTACTGAAGTGTATGGAATGTTCTGCATGCATTCGACGTCCTTTTGGGTCTTAGGTGCTTGCTCCTTTGAAAGTTTGATTCCATGTCTAGTAGGTGTGAAACCCCTCTTGGAATCTTGCATGGCAAACTTATTGAGCATG